>WIUT01008654.1:0-10406 GCA_010645135.1 Tetragonula clypearis | reverse complement strand
AAAGAAAGGGGAGGGGAAGGATGTGAGGGGAGGGGGGGGAGGGGAGGGGGGGGGGGGGGAGGGAGAGGCGGGGGGGGGGGGGGGGGGGGAGGGGGGGGGGGGGGGGGGAGGTAGCTTATAATCAATTCAATTAAAATTGATTTCCACTCGTCACGATACATCAAACAAAACGTTGGTTCAATCTCTCCCACTCTCTTTTTCAATGCTCTCTTATTTCGTACTTCCCCCTTGACTACCGTAAAAGGCATGATCTCGTGATTCGAAACCGAGTTATAAATATTCAACGGCGAGAGTCAAAAACGGGGGGAGGGGGATGCTGGGCAAATAGTTAGAAAAGGGGAGAGGAGGGGGGGGAGGCACTGGTAACCGTTTTGTTCTTTTGTCAGCGTCGTGTCATTATATCGTGCCTTCAATTTTTCTTTTTTTCCCCGTCTCTCCGTGTTTACGTGGGTGTGCAACAGCGCACGAGGATTCGACTGCTTCCTGCCGCCAACATCGGGGGTTGAAACGACACGATTCGTGTATATAACCAGGGCCTGTCCTTCGTACTCTCTCTCTCTCTCTCTCTTCTGTATATAATGTGTGTGTGTGTGTGTGTGTGTGTGTCTCGGTATATATCTATGGTGCGTGCCTGATTTTCTCGCACACTGGTGCAGTCACGCGGGGTGAGACACGCGCCTGCACCGGGCGCATTGCCCTTTCGAAAATCCGTTATTAGCATCGAGTCTCCATTATGACGAGTTTCGCGATGCTGACGAATACTTCGGCCCTCGCCGTTCCGTTTTCGTCTTCGGCGGCTGTACACGCGCGTTTACATATTATTCGAGGGAGCACGGGACACGCGCCGCCACGCTCCCAAACTCTCTTTCACCTTTAACGTCTACGTTAACGTGAACGTTGTGCCTCTGTTCGAATCCTCTGCACGTATCCTCCTTTGTCTTTTGCGTGTCGTCGATGATACAGACGATGATATATACCGGACGTGAGTTTTATTCGCACGGTTGTCCATTCAAGCAATTAAGTGTTCATTCAATGGTCAGCTCCACGCGTTGGAGACTGTTTGGAGTTTGTGGCATTTGACTCGCGTTGCTCGTTGCATTCTAAAACCAAAGCGTATAGTCAGGTGTGTCGTTCGGTTGATTGTTCCCAGGTTACCAGAGTACAGACTACCAGGGAAGAAGATACGAGAGTGCAGGATCTAGCCAGCCTCCGATAACGCCTGGCCCATGGGCGAGGGGATACGGTGTGCCTCACAATTATCAATCTTACCCGGAGTACCAGCAAACGAATAATTACAGCGGCCAACAGTATGGGCGAAACAATTACCAGAATCCGCAGTACAACAGCTACGGGTCGCAGTATAATCAACACCGGGTAAGATTTCACTATTTCAACTTCAATGATAATCCCTGAAAATGAGTGCAGCGATTAATTAACGGACCGAAGGAATGCTTCCTTGTTCGAAAATAAACTTCTTTATTGGAATAATAACTTCTTTATTACAATGACACTTGTAAGAAATATTCTTACTATGAGATTATTCTCACTGTAATATTACTTATAAGAAGTTCTTACTTCTTATAATATTGCTTGTAAATAGTATAATATAGCACGATATAGAAGAGGTATTCTTACTTCTTACACTATTGCTTGTAAATAGTATAATATAGCACAATATAGAAGAGGTATTCTTATTTCTCATAATACTGCTTATAAATAGTATAATACAGCACAATATAGAAGAGGTATTCTTACTTCTTATACTATTGCTTATAAATAGTATAATATAGTACAATAGTGTAATAGTATAAACTATATTATAGTATAATTTAGTATATTAATTCTATACTATAAAATACAATACTATATTATAATATAATGCTATATATGATATTAATTACTATATAGTAATACTACTAAGTACTATGTATAATATTACTACATTAATACTACAGTATAGTATATTAATTCTATAATATAGTATAATATAGCGTAGAAAATAGTACAATAGAATAATATTACTTATAAGAAGTATTTCACGAGTCAAAAGATTCATATAAAAGGATCAATTAAAGAATTTCGTGTACCTGTACTTAACATGCATTCGCCACAATGTTTGACGATCTTGATAATTTCTCATGGTGTTGCAGAATTATTCTTCCAACTATCAAGGGAATAGTGGTGGAAGCAGTGGGACAAGCAGAGGAGGAAGCTGGAGACGGTCGACGTAGATTTCTGCCCGACTAACGCCATCGTAGATCTGCAATTTAATTTCATAAGGAATCCACATTCGAGTTTGAATTTCTGAATCATTCAGAATCGTGGAACTATGCTTAGGGGCAAGGATTTATCTCACCGCGAGTGTTACGGCGTACGTTGTTGATCTTCATTCCAGCATTCGTTTCCACGAAGAGAGGCTTGCTGCGTTTGACTTCAACGCGAACTATTATTCGCCTAACTTATAACGAATAATTGCAATTTCTTTTTCTCTTCTCCTTTTTTATTTTTTTTTTTTTTTTTTTTTTGTAATGGCAAGATGTAGGTTTAGACGCATAATCTGATCTGCGATGGCGGCATTATTATTCACAATTTAGCAACGTAAGAGTCTATCAAGTGTAATTTTATATGAATTAACTCCTGTGCAAATACACAAAGAGCAGAGAGGGGAAAAAGAAGAAAAAGAAAAAAAAAGGAATGTATGATATCGCACGTGCGAGTACACAGTTTGTTAACCAAAATTTCATCGTACAATCAAAATTCAAGTAATCACAGCGCTGTGTGTATGATTGACTTGCGCGTTTATCGTCGATCAGCGCAGTTTAGTATTTTTCTTTTTTCCTTCCTTCTTTTATTTTGCGACAGATATCGACGAATGAGTTGTAAGTAAGAGGTAACTCTTAACTCTAACAAGAGTTTTCTCAAATTCCAACGAAGATTGTTTATCACTGCAAGAACTGTGAATTATTCTGAATTTACAATGACACGACTACAACTACTGATCGCAATACAGAATATTTGACGAAACGAGCATTGCCTGCTTATCTATCTTTAGGTCTCGTCCTGTAATCGCCGAAATATCGAAAATAATCTAAATCGAACCTTGACGAACGAAGAACGACAAATCACACTGATCGAGAAATATTTTTTCACACTGGACACAGGATCTTGATACAAGCGACTTCGTTTTTTGAAAAATTTTGATTCTCCACTTGACAAATGATTCTCTTCTGTTCTGAAGCTTCGATTGCGTTACGTATCCATCGTTCGTACATATCGTTGGTGTATAACCGAACCTAAACGTAACCAAGTGAGACGATATATCTAAAGCTTTTTCATTACAATAATAACTTGCACACAAGGAGACTTTTATATTGTATTCACTTGAAGAAAAAAAAAAAAAAAAAATATATATATATATATACATATGTATGTGATTTGATTGGTTATGTATTCATAAATCCTCTCGATCCAATCCTTTCTGAAACAAAAGAATTCTTGTCACCGTGAATTTCCAAGGTGTCTGTGTCCCTCGGTACGAGAAATAAAGGGAATTTTAGGATACTGGAAGCCATAATGGTGATGAATAGCGTAGTGTGGTATCACGGCTGAAACCAGGCGGTTCGGGTACATCTGGTACCGGTCTACCAGAGCGGGCGAGCATTGAACCAGCGAGTGCCACTCGAGAAAACAATAGCGAGCAACGCTCTTGTTCTCTCTCCCTTTCTCTCTCAGTCTCTTTGGCCCTCTATCGTCACCCTGAAATCTGGAACCCATGTTGTAGAACCGTTTCATCGAAACCAGAGACGCTCGATCTCTTTAGCCGGGCGAACCTCGCAAAATCGGTACAGAGTTTTCGTTTGCGATTTCAAAGTGTAATCTATCGCGTGCGTTTGTCTATCGTTTCTACGACGTTAAAAAGTTAGAATTTTTTTCGCTTGATTCTTTACTCTTTTTTTTGAACTGACTCTTTCCGAGACAAGGGAAACAGTTCTAAGAAGATACTTGCCCGACACGCGTATGTCGAAGGATTTGCGATAAACATCTCACAATGGGCAGAGTATTGTGTTCTGCACGGCCCGTTTAATTTGCATTGCCCGCATGAAGTTGCATCGAAGCATCGATACTTCCGATAGCCCGCATGAGCACCTAACAATAAGTGTAAACAACTCTTTCGGCCCGAGCTTCTCACACTGTTCCGCTCGCTCTTCTAATTCCTTCGTTCGCTTCTCTGCCCGAAATGGTTATCTAATAGCTTCTAAGCAGATCTTGCCAGTAACGATTACTCCCAACGTGATCTTCTTCAAAACTTAACCAAATCTCTAGCAATCTAGCAGTCGTTTTTAAAAACAAATTTAAATTTATCAGTTGTTTCCAATAAAAATTCTAGTCCCCTTGAAACCTGCAAAAGTTACTTATTTTTATTACTCCCAACGTGATCTTTTTGAAAACTTAACTAAAACTCTAGCGGTCATTTTCAAAAACAAATTTAAATTTATCCGTCGTTTTCAATAAGAATTATAGTCCCCTTGAAACCTACAAAAGTTACTTATTTTTATTACTCCCAACGTGATCTTCTTGAAAACTTAACTAAAACTCTAGCGGTCATTTTCAAAAACAAATTTAAATTTATCCGTCGTTTTCAATAAGAATTCTAGTCCCCTTGAAACCTACAAAAGTTACTTATTTTTATTACTCCCAACGTGATCTTCTTGAAAACTTAACTAAAACTCTAGCGGTCATTTTCAAAAACAAATTTAAATTTATCCGTCGTTTCCAATAAGAATTCTAGTCCCCTTGAAAGCCGCGAAAGTTACTTCTACCGATGTTGCTCGATGAAACATTGCGTTGCTCTTTGAGGAATTTCGCGGAGGATACATCTCGAGCTCGGTTATTGCGTCTGCACGCGATTATGGATGATCGAGCCACGTCGTGCGTGCCGCGCATACTCCTCCACTCCGAAGTGCTCCTTTCTGTGAAGCATGCGGCGTTATCTCGGCTTCCTTGTTGTCCCTTTGATGAAATAAAGCACTATCCGCGGCGAGATCTACCCCACGTTAGTAGTTGCGGTTCCTGGTCTTCCTCTCTCTCTCTCTCTCCCCGCCGCCATATGTAAGTACACATACATCGCATACTTTCTCCTTCTCTCTTCTTTTATCCTCGAGTTCTCTCGACAGTGCAGGACACAATGCGGCCCTTACATCTTCATCGAGTACGAGTCGTCGCTTGCGTGTAATGCGTTCGCTCTACTACACGCTTTCCATACCCGGTGTACGCGAGTCTCTGAGTATTTCCTACTCGACTCGAATTCGCTCGGACAACACTCGTGTCTCCTTTCCTCTCTGTCTCTCTCTCTCTCGGTGCCTTGCATCTCAAAGACGAGCGTCAAATTAATTTAACCGTGGCCTTGTTTTTTCGTCTTGGAGTACTTGCTCAGTTTTTTCCATTTCTTTTTCTTTTAACGAAGGTGAGAAAACGTGAGATTACCGATTCGAACCGTTGTCGGCGTTACCTCTGCAAAGTAAACGGAAAGAAATCAGCGAGAAAGGAAAAGCAAATTCGAATATTCGCAGAGATTGTTCAAAATTCAATATTCCCTCTCTCGCACTTTCTCTCTCTCTCTCTCTCTCTCTCTGTCTGCGATCCTCGAATTCGGTTCAACGATTCTTCAAAATGTATCGCTTCCTCCAAACCATTTTCCATTCTCTTTCTCTCTCGCCCATTTTTTCCCCCTTTTTTCCCTCTTTTTTTTTCTCTTTTTTTTATGTAACACCGGAGAAGCACGATTTTTTTTTCACAAAATACCAAGCGTCGCTCTCTCCGGCAAAGCCGATGTAAAACGCGTTTACGCCGACGGGCGCAGATTCCAATGCACTCTGCGCGATCTGTGTGTGGCTGAGGAAAAGAGAGAAAACATAAAAACAACGACGGGAAAACAGAAGCGGGAAAAGAGACAGAGGGGGAGAGAAAGAGAAGGGGCGAGAAACAGAGAGGGAAGAAACTTTGGTACACGTAACTGGAGGCAGTCCGTTGGGTGGTTGAATCGTGGAGTGGAAGGCAGTGAGAGCCCTTGTACGCCCATGGAGAAGAAGGTCCAGGTGCGCCCTCACCTCACACGACTCTGCTCCACGGCACATCCGAGTTCTCTTCTCTCCCTTCGTATATATTCTCCTCCCTTCTCTTCTTCGGCCTTTTTCTTCTTCTTCTTCTTCTCCTCTCTGCTCTGCTTCTTCTTCTTCTTCTCCTCCTCCTCCCCGTTCTTTCCCGATAGCCGGCGTGCTCTCTCACGCGTTCTCCCTTGCGCCATGGTGGTGTACACGCATCGCTCTTGGGCAACGTAAAAACGCAGCAACCCGTGTTAATGTACGGGACATACGTTGGAACGCGCACGCGCATTTGTGTGCATTCGTACACGGGTGCAGGCACCTAAAGGTAAAGAATAGAAAGTGAAGTACCGGCGTGCAAAATGGATGGCGGATGTAAATGCCAAGTAGCCAAGTGTACGCCACTCTCTTTCCTTCTCTCTCTCTCTCTCTCTCTCTCTCTCTCGTCTCCGCGTGATTTGCCTTACTCTGTCCTTTTCCTCGTTCGTGCGTATCGCCCTCTTCGTTTCGCGCCAACTGTGCCGCCTGTGTTTGATAAGCACGCACATTGGCCGAGTCCTATGGTAGCCCGTGTAGCACGAAGCCACGCGGAAAGATCAGGCAGCTGCTGGATAAATTTCTGTACCCGCTCTGAAACTGACGTTCTTCCATGGAAGAACGGAAGTCCGAGACTTCGGAGTTCGAAGGAGATCAAAGATCGTACACTTACGGACGAAATTCTCCTCCTACCTTCACGTATGCACGTGAAGAAGAGCCATCTCTGATTTGATGCAGGAAATTGGTAATCTGCTTTCGGCAATCGCGTAGAAACGAAACGTGCATCTACAATGACGTGTCAGTAGTACAACGTCGATAAGACGCCAGAGATGGCGTTCGATCGACAGTGCGACGTTGTTCGTCGTTGATCAACGCTCGCAACGATCGTGGAATGAAAAATTATCTCGAGGCGGTTCGGCGACGAGACGACGACGCGTTCATCAGCGAAGAAACGCGATCGTAGTTGAAAGAGACAGAGTGGGTGGTCGGTTTTCGTGACGAGTCGCGGGAAGGTGAGCCCTCTGCTTGATGTGCACCTCGTTACCACGTCGACGGAGACCGGCTCGGATACCGGGATGACGCAGCACCGGCTCCTGGTTACCTCTAGCCTATTGTTCTCCCCGCATTTCTTCTTCGGCTCGTGCTCAAGTGCTCGATCGCTACCCTCCCTCGAAGCCCGGATCCCCCGGCGTACTTTCAGCTCGTTGTGTCTCCGCGTACGTCCTTCGTGTCTGAGCGAGATAGTAATTTTACTTTTGCTACACTGTCAATAAAAAACACAGGAGGTTGCTTCGACAGAGTTCTGGCACTTTTCGAACGAGTCGATCGAAAAGAAAAAAAAAAAAAAAAGAATCGCTACGCTAATCGTGTTGATCAACAAGCAATCTGACGTATATATGTATATACGCAAGACGTATATTTTGACGACTTGAAGAAAAATGATAACAAACGAGCATGGAAAAAGGTAGTTAGCGATTGTATTAACTTCGAGTCGGACAATGAGTCATAATTCAATGTCACAAAGTGTAATTTAATTAATATAAATACCCAGGTGTAGCAATACGCCATCTTGATCTAGGGACAATTCGATCGATAAAATACAAGTCTAGTTTAATTAATATTACAAATACGTGGCAATACGGCGCATTGTTCTAGGGATAATTTGAACAGGATAGTAGAATATAAATCAATCAATATCGTAGATGTAGCAATCCGCCATCTTGATCTAGAAACAATTTGACCAATAAGATGCAAGTCTAGTGACTCGAAGAAGAAATTAGTTATCTCACGTTGCAAAAGATGATACGGTTACATATTCCTCAGTGATTAATATTAGACATTTTTTTGTACGAATTTCGAAGAAAACGCACGTTAGAGCGTAGAGAATAGAGGGTTTCGCTAGTGGAGTGAGCAATCGGATAGGAAAACGAGAGGAAGGTGACGAGATGCGGCCCCCCGCGAGGTTTCCCGCGCGGGGCACCCGCCTGTCGATAATGTCCCGTACCAGTTACCGACAAGGGCTTCACCTGCATAGCGCTAGCGATTCCGTGGTTGACCCCCCGTGCGAAACGGGCCCCCTAAGGTGTCGTGCTCGCGTCACGTCGATTCCTCGACTTCGGTTGTCCAGTCTCGCGGAAATAACGATACGTTCGTATGGAAAAAAAGAGCGACAAATGCCACCGGTATATCGTCAGCCTGTCGTGGGGTGCAGAAGCTGGCGTAGCTCGCCCCTGGTGGCCTCGCCGTGTGTGGGAACCTTCCGATCTCGCGATTTTCCTTCGCCGTTCGAACATAACCTCTTGAGAGTTCACCGAATAGCCGATAGGCATATGCCGTTCCTGTCACGGCCACCGAAAGCGCGCGGTCTTAATTTTTACAAAAGCGTTGCCCGTGCACCCCGTGTGCTACCTTCTGCTCGATAAACAATATACCATCGTGTACGCGCCAACGGGCCGACGAGTGGCCTCTCTCGGTACAATGCCATCTTATGACATTTTCGAGTCCGACCGTTGTTGTCGAGTGCTCGAGTGCTCGTTATACACGCCGCGTCAAGCTTTTGTACCGTCGTAGCAACTGTTTTCTCGGGCGTCGGCCGAGCCTGTCCGGGGATCCAAGTCCTGCCAGTGAGAATTGACAATTAATAACGGGCCGAATACGTTAAATCCCGCCAAAGCTGTTTCAGCGGGCTGCGCCTTCCTCTATCGAAGAAATCCGCACACGCGGAGGCTAATGTTTGCACGATCAATAGTACAAACGGGCAAATGACGAGGCGCTTCTCCAATCAACGACGGTGAAACAGAAAGAAAGAAGGAAAAAGATCGACGAAATTTGTATAGGTTTCCACGCGTTAGTTAATTATTGACTTTTTGATAATCTTTCAACAGGTTCGCGCTTCTCCAATCACAAAAAAAAAAAGAAAAAAATGACAAAATTTGTAAGTATCAACGATTTTTAACAATCTTTCAATACTTCGATTCACGTCGTTGAATAATCTGTGATTGCCGTAGACAACGAATGATCGAGAATCGCGGCTGTAACGCGGATCGATCAGCGGTGGTCACCCCGTGTAGGTGGTGAATTTAAAGGATCGGAGAGAGAGAAGAGCGCGAGAAAGAAAGTCTCGGTCAGTAGGTAGAAAGGCCGGCTGTCACAAAGAAACATTTTCCCATCGTCTTCGCGAGCGATTTACTTCTGGAGGTCAAACTCGCCCACGCAACTGACTTCGCTTGCAGGGGCGTATCTGCGGGGCGTGTTCACGGAGAGGTGGCTCCAACCAGAGGCGGAGCCCTGTCTCCCCACCGTTTCCACTGTGCGATTTTTGTTACCGGCCGGGTACGCACACGCGTACTCCGGCCTGTGTATACACGCAGGTAAGTCGCTGATCTCTGGGCCCGTGTGGGTGACACCATGACGTCGCACGCTCGGACACGGGTCACAGACAGTAGGCTCCGTGCCGAGTTTTCTTCGGCCGATCGTCGGCCAAACCAATTTCTTATATGCCGTGACATTGAACGCCAACGCGTGGCGTTGAATCGAGAGCCACGGGCAAAATCGCGCTTCGACTTTCTCTCCATTTATCTTCCGTCTTCGTCTTTGACAGAGTGCGCTTCGTTATTTGACGACGAGCTTCCATGTACGAAGAACGAAATCTCGCGAGTGCATCGAGCATCGACACTCTTCATTCCACTCTGTTGTCCGGTGTTTTTTTTTTTTTTTTTTTTTTTTTTAATCCCCTTTGTCTCACGATTCCTTTTTACCTGCAATATTATATCCCAAGTGAGTCTTACTTGCGTGAAGATCGCGTCCTTTTTTCCTTCTCTCTCTCTCTCTCTCTCTCTCTCTCTCTGTGCACATTGATATTTTTGCAATTGGTAGTAGGTTAGTTTCCTGGTATAACGAGATAGTAAACAGTATGTACAACCAACGCCTTTGAAACGTGTCGTGTTTTGGTCAAGTTTTCGCACGCGAGTACGAGCAAACAACGTGATCTGACTCTATTCTTGGAAAAGCATTTGACAAACGACAGATAAATCTCTCCTAAATGAAGCGAACGAAAGACACTACGAAGGAAACTTTCGATCACGTTTAACACGACGCCTCTGTTCATGACATTAGTTTCCATGGCTGTAACCTATAGGAAAATTTGTTCTACACGATGTGGGATAATTTTTTTTTTTTTATCGAAATTGAGATTTAATAACGCATTGAGAGAAAATATCTGTTTCAGGTGGCGATATATACATATATACATACATACATATATATATA
>WIUT01008653.1:0-10408 GCA_010645135.1 Tetragonula clypearis | reverse complement strand
GAGAGAGAGAGAGAGAGAGAGAGAGAGAGAGAGAATTATTCTGTATTATTTCTAAACTCGGTGGAAGAACTCACTTCCACGCGTAGTATATATATATATATATATATATTTTTTTTTTCATCTTTCGTCTTTCAACCGCTCGCTGACGAAAATATTTCGGAAAAAATACTGCGCGCGACAGTTTCCGGTGGCGTACATTTCGGCGTACGCTCGATTCCGTTCGTAGTAGGTGTCGGGATACGCTGCCGGAAAACGCGTCGGAGAAAAATGGTCCGGCGACGTCGTTTGCCCCCCTGTCAGCCGGAACACGCGACGTTTTCAGTTTGCTTAATTAAATGAAACGTCCACCGCGATCGCGTCGTTTCTGCGGACGGTGGAACAACCGGCACCGGCATCGTTTGTCCGTGTCGTTTCGTCTTTTTCGAGCGAAGAACCGCGACAGCCAGTTGCCGGCGTTAACGAATTTCTGTGTACGTACGTACACGCGTAGGACACGTTTGGATCGGGTATTAATTCGGTCGAGATTGTACAGCGTCAGGGTTGATACAGTGGCGAGTAGTCGGCCCTTGGCTCGGAGAAATGTCGAGGCAAATTTCAAAATTACCTACGCTTTGGATATTTTGGATTTTTTTTTTTCTTTTTTTTTTTTTTTTTTTTTTTTTTTGGCTGTCTCGTAGAGTTTTCACGATAAGGGAACAGCGTTTCCGCGTGTCACCGCGATTTGTTAACTGAGAGAGCATTCGGGATATTTCTACTTTGCTTGACTTTGCTCTTTATTGACGTCAGAGGTAACGATGCTCAATGAAACAACCGTATGAAGGATCGTAAATGAATTAAAATTTGCAAAATTGCAACGAACGTTTGCAATTCGTAAATTGTTACCAGTTCACTGATAACAAGTTCATTCCTCGATGAATTAGAATTAGAATTCCGAGACTTATACACTTGTCTAAAAATCTGCAAAATTGCAATGAAACTTTCATTCACAAGTTGTTATCAATTCACTTCAAATACTTGCTTCGCGACAAATTTGTACGTTCTATGAATAAACTAGAGTTAAAATTCTAAAACACGTGAAACCGCAATGAAAGTTTAACAATAGAACTACCGACAGTTCAGACGAAGCTATTTCTATCAAAACCAGTCAAAATAACTTTGGTCTTTAAAGAAAAAAAAAAAACGGAATAATAGAATATTTTTGTATTTATTGATTTATTATAAAAGAAATCCAATGTTACGTAGCACAGTTAATATCAGATTTGTCAGGTTTATTCAAATATTGAATAAATTTGCTTCAGATGGAAAGAGTTGTTTGTCAGTTGTAATATTTGCACCTAGTTTGTAGCAACTCTGACTATTTTGAACAAACTTATCCTAAATCTGATATCAAAGCAAATTTATCACTTTGTTGACTTCATCGCTTTTTTCTTAATCAAGGCGAATAAATCTCAATATTTCGGTAAAATCATTTCATGGTGTTGGAGAAGAAGTTTGGTCCCCATTTTCTGTTACATAAATATAAAAGTTCCAAATTTTTTGTTTCGTTGCTCCCCGTGCATACAAAATTGCAAATTTTTTTTACCCAAAACTCGAGAAGCTTCCAATTCTGTGCAAGCATATGGTCGTCAATTAGTAAAGAAAATGCGCAATTTTCCTGATAATTATCACCATTACATCAAATAATAAATTCTAAAAACGTGTGACAAGTTGTACGGAACTGATTAATTCGGCTTCGGTAAACAGAAAATTGTAGGACCATTGTACACTTTGACAAGTACCAGTAATTTTGACCAATATTGGTCAAATCCATTGCATTATTTCTTTATTTATCGCTGCAAAAGTCATTGCGCAAGGAGAATGCAACGTGAAATAGAAATTTTTTAAAAATGAAATTGTAAAACCAGTCATTTCGACCAGTAGTTCCAGTGCTAATTCTTAATACATTGCTTCATCGTTGATCGTTAAGAATCTATCAATACTTAGTTAATAACGAGTTTACCCCAAGTGAAATTGAAAAAAAAAAAAAAAGAAATTGGAAAATCCCAAGACCTACACTACGCGGCGAATGTTCAAATTCATAAATATGAACATGTATTCGGTTATCAAGCTTTTCAAATAGCCCGAGTATTATACAGTGTGGTTTTAGCCACGCGCTACAAAGACTCGGTTCGATATCCGAGCGTCTATTCGAATTTACAACGCGATACAGGTGCAGGTGGACCTTTCTGGTGGTTCTGCGGAGAATCATGGGCTCAACAGGCCATCGGTGTCGGTCTACCGATGATCGATCCCATCGTTGCTCGTGTTTTACGGTTTCGAGTCCACAATGCGCTGGCCCGTTAACGTCTGCCGGCGGAATTGACGCGGAGAATTGTTCCGCGAGTACACAGAGAACTGTGTGTGTGTGTGTGTGTGTGTGTGTGTGCCAGGGAACAGCATTGTTCCGGCGACAGGTGATTCGTTAGTCGACGCAACTGCTTCAGCAAAGACAAATGCGAGCCCGACGGTCTAACGAGCGACGCCCTGGCGGTACCCTGGCCAAATATCGCGGGGAACAACGAAACGAGACGTTGAACGAGACCTCTTGGGAGATTTTATTATACGTTAAACACAGCCTGGCCTCGTTTTCTTCGCCAAACTACGTCCAGATAGATTTTTTTCTCTTTCTGTTTTTCTTTTCGTTTGTTCTGTGCCAACAAGGCTTTCTTTATTGGACAAAGAACAAAATGGACAAATACATGGTTCATTTAAAATGACCATATCGCACGTGGTTCATTCAAGAGAGAATTGATGCAAAAAATATCTTTTCGTCTATCAAGAATGGTATTAAAAGACCAATAACCGCTAAGAATATTTTTCTTCAAGGTCATCGAGGTCATTGACGTTTTCTTTTCATGCAATCATGTATTAAGAAGGTAAAAAAAAAAAAAAAAGAATGCAATCGAGAGCATTATAATAAATATAAATAAAGACGTTCACTATTTATCACATGATCAACGATGATCTATTCTACACTAGCTTGTCGTACCGATCAGCGTATCGTAAGTCACAATGGAACGCTCAACGCAAGAAAAGATCGACGGAAACGATCTACTCGTTTGTGACAAATAACGTGATTAGCGAGAGTTTGAGAGAAGCATCTGTCCGTAATTTGATTGATTATAAAAAAACTTTCGAACGCTTCTTCGGGTACGTTTGAAAAATTGAATCGCACGCTCGTAGCACGAGTTAGAAACGTAAGGGATTGTTTCAAGCTGATGCTTCAAGCTTCTCGCTCTGTGCCCTGTACACCGCGAGCGTATAATACAATCTATCCATTCAGTGCAAACGCACCGGTGCGATAGTCTCGATTCTCCGTAGTCTCTTATAGTTCTCACACCTCCCACGCGCCGTCAAAGTGAAAATTTCGTCTTACGATCGCGAGAGATTGATCCCCATCCGGGGCGCCGGTTTCCACAGTAATTGACGTGTTTACGCCGTCCGGAGAATCGCGGCTAATCGCACGTTTCATTGTCTCTCCTCTTGATTGGAGGTTTCATTGTTCGCGCGCTCGTAGCACTCGTTTCGTAGTTGCCCTCGGGCCATGTGGGTGGATAGGAGATATCGTTGCTCGACTCGACTCGACTCGGGGGGTTGGAAGGAAAATCGTTATAGATGGCTCGGTGATTTGTTGAGCGGAGTGCTCAAGCTGTTTCACGATAGGCGATAGAACACGGGTGTTGAGACTCGCCGGGCACGCGGAAATAGCTTGTTGTTGCGAAAGTTTTGTTCCGCGGCAGAAAATTTCCTTTGATTTATACAGACGAGACTCGAGGACAGGGAATATGCATCGTACATAGATATCTGAGAAATAGTCGCGAGACAGAGAGAGAGAGAGGAAGAGAGAAATTTTCGCAGACGTTGAGAATATTCTTTTGGGAATAGAAACGATCTCGCACGGAGAGGAGAATTACACGCTAGGAGGAGGATGGCACACTTTATCAAGTTCTGTTTAACTAGGGTGTCCATTGAAAACTTGGCAAAGATCGGTGGTACAGCACGGAGGTTGGTTACAACTGCTCGCTTCGCTTGCCAGAATTAATGCTCGACGGTGTGAAGTTTCATTCAAGAAACGTACATTATGCTTCTTGCTCAACATTCACCATCGAGATTCTCTCTCTATCTATCTATCTCTATAATTCAACAACAGCATCGCGAGAAACGGAACGAGATCTCGGAATCTGCAAGCCCGTTCCCTGCAAATTATACAGAAGAGAAACGAATACATCGAAACGTCGAAACAAACTTACTTCGAAAGTGCAAAATATTCGATGCGTAGCGTGGCACAGTGTGTCTCCAGTCTCATGGCGAGTCGTGAAAAGACACGTTCTCTTCAAACGATGTGACTGACGATCATTCAAGGCGCAGCTCTCGACGCAAGAAACGCGTTCCAACGACCAACGTTGCCGCTAGAAATCTAGAGTTTTATGCTCGGCGAGTTTCACGTCGTTTCACGAACTGAGTACCAACAGCGAGTACCAACAGGAGGGATGCTGGAAACGTAGCAAAGTCGGAGCCAGATCTCAGATAGACGCTGTTGCAGGGTCTAGCCATTTTTCCGGAGCCGCGTTCCTCGGAGCGTGGCAGTCCGATCTCTTATCGGAGAAACCAGCCGCTATGACTGACGTAAAGTTTATCACTTTTGTTTTACGCTCGCGACTCGCGACTGTGGCGAATAGTCGTGGAAAAGAAAACAAAGAACACGAGGCGGTCTTTCTCTTTCTCGGTTTGCCTCGAAACGGCATTACGACGAAACACGAGCCGCTAAATGTTACCACGCGGAGCCGCGAGGCTAACGCGTCCCCAGAGCGCGAATTTACCGAGCCGACTTTCCGCTCGGTAATTTCGTTCATTGAAACCCGTGGACGTTCTCTACGTGACTCTAAAGTCTTAAAATCGCGAGGCATCGTTTCCTCGTGCCTTCTCATCCACCGGCGACCGGTTTTCTTAATTGACGCGTTGCTAGTCGACGACGTATCTTTGTCTCGTTTGTTCGTTCATACGTTTCTATGTTTTACCTTTCGCTTTAGTTTCACTCTTCAGTTTCTAGTTGGACAGTTTAATTCTTTTTGTTATTTCGTTTCGTTAATTTTTCCCTCCTTTCCCGCCGTAGTTTTCAATATGTCTTCTATAAACATTTTTCGTCCCGTTTCGTTGCTTTTTGCCGAGCCCCGTCACGTTTACGCGACGATGCATCGGATTTTAATGAAGAAATTCATAAAACCACGCGGCTCCTGTTTGATGTTATTCGCGTATTTGTTTTGGGATCGTGTAATGTTGTTTGTCTTGGCCAGGGGAAAGAATACCTGGACTTTGATGTAGAGTTTCATTTAGATGTTTATGCGCTGACACATGTAGCAGTAACTCGTTCTAACTCGGATTTGAAATTGCAAACGTGGAGGAAGGGATTTCATTAAATAAAGCAGCGTGCACGTTGGTAAAACAGATTCAAAGATTTCATACCCTTTGAATTATTAACGTGAAAACAGACTTAATATCTATTAAATACATTTCGATTTTTGCTTTTTTTTTAACCCTCTTTAGCTACTCTGGCGAAAATTACAAAACTTGACAAAGTAAGAGCAAGTGATGAACGAAACCATTACCAGAGTAATCGTAGCGTTGAAAATTCCAAAAGTTTGACAAAACGAAGGCAAATGATAATCGAAACGATTACCAGGATAATCGTAACGTTGAAAATTCCAAAACTTGACAAAGTAAGAGCATGTGGTGAACGAAGCCATTACCAGAGTAATCGTAACGTTGAAAATTCCAAAAGTTTGACAAAAAAGGAAAGAAGAGCAAGTGACGATCGAAACGTAAATAACGACGGGACCAGGGGCGTCTAAGGGGCGGGACCAAGCGTCTTCCGGTTCACTGGTTCTCCGGCACACTCATCGGCTGAGCTCGCGGAAAAGTCCCGTCGCTCGCGTTGTTCAGCTCGTAAATCTCCGGCGAGCCGGCAGACGAGAAAAAATCGCGGCCAGATCGCGACGCTTAACACGCTCGCCAGAGTTGAAACGTGCAATCGCCGACAATCGAACGCCGGTTGGCCGATTCTCGATCCTTACGGAGTTATTGGGGTCGAGACCAAGGGATACACCTCCTCTCTCCGCAGTTTCCGCAGCTGGCAGCTACGTGTACCGAGGTCACGATTCGACAGACGTTGCGCGATTTACATAGGGGCCCACGCGATCTATCGAACGCACGTGCAACAAACGAGGTGTGAATTAGCAATCGACTTTGGATTTTTGGTTTTCGTACAGAATCGCATCGGTGTGATTCTTCGCGAAGAGATAAGAAGAAAGAACACAGAATTAAATTCGTTGGGACTCGAGGGATCAAATTTTGTCGAATTTCGTTTCGGTTTTCGAGGAAATCGAGCTTGAAGATTATTATCGTACTTGGATTTAGCTAATTCTAGACACGTGGCGGGAAATGAACAATCAACGAAAAATCTATTACGCTAGATAAATATGAAAAATGAGAATAAAATTTTTTTATTCGAAGCTTCATCTTCAAGAAAGTAGACTTTGAACACGTTTCCGTTAAGAAAACTGCGTTGGTACACGTGTGCTCGACGGATTTTTCAAATCGTCGATTCTCTCGAAAAAACGAAGCATCATACAGAAACATTTTATCCCACATTTTTCATTTACCTTCGTACGTAGAATAATCTTCTGTTAATTGTTCTACTCTGAGAATAGAATGAACTAACCTCGAGCCTACTTGATACAAATTCTCAAGCAAAGTCTCAGATCAAGGAAATTTTGTTTCATATTTTCTTCTTATCCTTTTTTTCTTTTTTTTCTTTTTTCTTCTTGCGAGGAATCACCTCGTGCTTGTTATTCCGGATCTCCACGCATTTCTGGGAAATTCAAAGACACAAAATCGCACGTAACGCGAAAAAAAGCTGTACGTAAAACATTCGAAAGAGCAGTGCTTTCTGTTTATATTTGATAGAAACAATTTTTCTATCCAGGTCTTTAATCTTTCTAATTACGCTTCCAAACGTGTGATTTCGTGAAAATCCGCCCGTCCAGTCAAGACGTCTACTCTGACGAGCGTAAGTTTCGTTTCCTCGCTCACGCAGTTCGTTGAAATATACGAATTTTGCACAAGCGTGTGTGCAGTTTACCGATGTAAATCATGCGTATGTACATTGGAAATCGGGGAATCGAGACAGAAAAACGTCAATCACGCGCCATGAGAGTCAGAAATTCCCGGAGAACTTCGCGGTGCAGATTCGAAGGAGGGGGGGGGGGAGGGGTTCGATCTCGTTCGAATCGGCATCGTAATCGGGAATAATGAAACAGGAACAGGATCGTAGTTTCGTTTGGGTATTAAAATCCGGAGCCGTCAACCGATTCCGCCATCCCTGTCCTCCTTTTCCACCGGTTCTTTTGTAATGGAGTCGACAAACGACCATCCGCTCTGCCTCTCGACGACGTAATTGTGGCTGTTGGCCGTCGTCGTGGCCCGGGGGGAGTTTCGCGCGGACTCGCGCGAGGCCGCCGCGTTTTTCTGCCTGGCTGAACGGATTCGTGTAAATAATGCACGCGCTTTTAATGAACGTGCCTTGCATCGCGACGGATGCACAGGGTGAGCCAACCGAACTGAATCGAGGATCTCGCCTCAAGAAAAAAATTTGCTCCAGAAAAAATTTTTTTTATCCTTTTACTATTTTATTTCACTTTATTTCTTTTCTTTTCTTTTTCCAAAGATTTCGCAATAGGCGAAATTTAACGATTTAAATTTCGGCGCGGGATTTAAACAAATTCAGATCTCGTCCCTATTCTTTTTTTTGTCTTTTTTTTTTGTTTCTCTTCCTTTTCCAAATTGAACTGCGCGCTTTGAACTATGCGTGACTTTGTTCTAAACAGATCAACCCACGCAGCAACGAAAAGTGACGGATGTTTGGGTAATTCTGTTTCACTGGATCACCCTGTATGCACGCGCAAAGAAAGAGAGAGGGGAATGAAAAAAAGGAAAATCTATGCCAGCTGGCTGTGTTTTTTTCGATGTTTTGCTAGAATATGTAACCGACCTGACCCAACTCGCATCACTCGGCACCAGAATCTCTCTCTCTCTCTCTCTCTCTCTCTCTGTTTCGAAATAATCCGTATCCGGGGGCTCTCGCGTGGCCGATATTTTACCGATTTATCGCTCGCGCTATTTGCGTGACACGTGAGTTGAAATCAACGTTGTTTTACAGAAGTAAATCAGACGATCGTCGCCAATTTTTGAGAAACTTTGCAGACTTCGGGCGAGCGTGTCGCCTGAAAATTTTCGAAACGATCGAAGCGTTATTGAGCAGGAGGATCGATATTAATTATTACGTCGAGTATCGGCGAGACTTTAACCATCTAATTCCGAACTATTTCGAAAGGCAAGGCTTCTCAATATCGCGAAAATTTCAAGAGGCGAACATCGAGCGAAATGTTACACGCTGATAAGGGCAGGGTTCAGCTCTGGCTCGAAACTTTTTCATTAATTAACGGAGCAAGTTGAACGAGCGAAAATCGTAGGAGCAGAAAGAGAGAGAGAGAGAGAGAGAGAGAGAGGGGCGAACTTACGATTGCCGTGTTAAACGCAAGTAAATCGCAAGTAAATCGAAATATTCCGACGTGCGAGAAAGAAACGAAGGGGCAGAGATAGAAGCGAGATAGAAGCGACGAGGCGAGAAACCGTAATGGAGCTATTAAGTCGTGAACTTACGAAGCGGGCAAAGTTTCTACGGGCCGCAAGAGAGAGAGAGAGAGAGAGAGAGAGAGAGAGAGGTGTATCTATCGACAACGTTGTATCGGGTACAAGCGTATGGCGTGCACGGAACGTTCTATAATTCTTCTTGATGCCCAACGTAGCAACTTTCGCATACAAATATCTCAATGAAACGCCGACGCTCCGACGATAAAGCGGCGCTCACAACGAGAGACTTTATTTACGCGACTACTGCGGAAATTTCCTCGACAAGTATTCAAACTGGGACAAACAGACGTTCTCGCGAGAAATATATATTCTTGCAGTGACAATCGAAAAACTGACTTAACCTCTTAGCAGTAGCGCAGCTTCTGAAAAGTGCGTATCTGTATTGTTTCGATGGAACGAACAATTATATAATAATTGTCGGGCACAGACTACGTGCAGCTGCTATAAAATTGAATTAAATTACAAGCAAATGATACTTATTTCTTAAAAAAAAAAAAAAAATACAATGGTTTTGTATTATTTGACTCAATTAATAATAATTAAGAAAGTGTCTAGAAACGAAAGAGAACTAGTCAAGTCTAGTCTCGAAAGTATTCTAAAATATGATTTACGAATATGTTTTATTTTCCTCAGAAAATTTAGTTTATGCAACTAAATTTTGTGATTACTTTGCTTTCTGCAAAGAAAATTGCCACTTCTTTACGACGAATTGTGATATTGTCGTTCGCAGCTAAAAGATTAAATTAATAACCACTTAGCAAAGATCGTATAACGATCCGTTTTCTTTCATTTCTGCTTCGACAATCGTGAGGTTGCTCCTTTCGAACAAGATTGTACGTCATACGGGAAAGTGAGGATAATTGTCAGAAGTCAAACGTGCGCGATAAGATTAAAGATTTTTGTTCACGAATAAATCCATTGAAATTCGGCCATACGATCTTTTTCATCGTTTTTCGTTGAATTTAGAACGTTGTACTTGGACGACAAAGCGTTCTACGATTTTTTTGAATTTTCCAATCTGATATTCGTACTTCTTGCTATTCAACCCCTGATATTCAAAATTCAACAAAACGCTGAAAACGAATCGCGCGATAAGTTGCAAGGTTTTAACTTTCGAGCACAATGGTGAATTTTTGCAATTTTAGAGAAGGAATCATCTTCGAAAAAAGACCGGATCTACGATTGTAGAGGCAGAGCATTTTGACACATTAAAATCACAATGGGATCAAGCAGGATTTTCTTCAGCAGAGTTACACATCAGTTGGAATTTTTCGTTGCTCAGTTAGTTGGTGCTGTTACGCTCTTCACCGTGCGCGCCGAGAGACGAATTTTGCACGAATATTTCTGCGTATCGTCGATGGATCAACCAAATTTTCGCGACGCGTGAAAATAAATCTCGAAATTGAGAGGCGTTTTCATCATTTTCTTGACTGCACGACGCAGTGCAAACGGGAAAGCGACACGTAGGAAATGCCCCCTCTGCCCTTCTCGTGTGCTCGAGCGGGGGGGTAAGGAGCGTGGAAGCGAGTTCGGTGTGTGGCGAGACATTAAAGTTGCCGTTAATTAAGCTGGTCGAGTTAACGGTAATTAGTCGACGCGCGGCGAGAGAGAGAGAGAGAGAGAGTGAGAGAGAGAGAGAGAAAGAGAGAGAGAGAAAGAG
>WIUT01008652.1:0-10409 GCA_010645135.1 Tetragonula clypearis | reverse complement strand
TCCCTCTCTCTCTCTCTCTCTCTCTCTCTCTCTATCTCTCACTTACCACTTTCACTTCGTTATTTTTCCTCCGTTTCTCGATATTTCTCCCCATTCTCGTAAATTCACTCGCCGATTCACTGTTACGTTATTCATTTCTCCGTCCAATAGGAAGCCCCAATAGGAATGTTTCATGCTACGCGATTTGGTATGTTACGTTTTCGAATCGTACAACACACGCTGCAAATCGATGCATTATGACAGATATCTTTTCTTTCTTTTTTTTTTTTTTTTTTTTTCTAATTTTCCTTTGCGAACGTGTCCATTTCGCGCTTGAGGATTTGCACTTTTATATTTTTCTCAGCAGGTGTAAGGGTCACGGTATAGAGTAATAGTCAGTTAGAGATGAACCTCTTCGAGTTACGAGAGATGAAACTTCTTCGGTCGAATAAAAGTGACACGACCTTTGTTGGAAGGAACGAAATTTGGATTTCTCTTTCGCGTGCGAGTAGATCGAGTAGTTCGCTCGTTTACATTTTCCTTACCTGGGGATCGAGTTCCGCGACAGAAGAGGGATTAACACGTTGACTGCCCACCTACGCGATATCTCGTAGTTTATTGTTTACTTGCCTATATTTTTCCAGCTACGATGAAATTCGTAGTCTACTGTCAGTGTAAATACGAATAGATAGCCTCAGGGAAGAGAAAATCGTTATTGGCTTACGTGATTAAAAGTTGATTAAAATCGATTGATAAATGAACAGAAAATATAATAATACAAAGTTCATTCGAAATCAACGGGCAAAAGAATATTTTTATTTCTGATGAATTTTTGATACAATCTTCCACGCAAAGGGCTGGGCTTCTCTTGACAGATTCGGATACTCTGTATAATAATGAAACTCTTGCAATCTAACTTTTTTTTCGAACTAATTGAATCTCTTCTCCAACCAACGCGTCGACGAATGCTTCTCTAAACTTTATAAGTTTCATTTTAGAAGAAGTTGCTTTATGAAAAAGTTTGTATATATATATATATATATATATATATATAATACATTATATATTATATATATGTAACAGTTTGTGCGCATTGTGTGTGTGTGTGTATATATAAAATACGTAATGCAACCTTTTTGGGCCACCTAATAGTCTTTCTTTACGTAAGCCAGCTACGAGATAATTCGCAAGATCTTCTTTTTTTCAAAAAAACACATTCTATATGCTTTTTCATGATTACTATGTACTGTAATAAGAGTTTTAAATAATATAACATGATTAAATTAAAGTGGCTTCTCAGACCGGGATCCGGAAAAATACCGTGGCAGTCAACGTGTTAAACGGATGAACGATCGTCGATGCTTCTCGCGTGGCAATGGCCATCAAGCGTTTCGTTCGTTGCCCGCGGTTAATTAACGCGAATTAATCCACGGCAACCGGTGGTATTACTCTTTCGCCCGAGATTAAGGGGAACGAGATTAATCCGGCATCCGGCACGTGTCTCGGCCGCATTCCCGTAAATGTGTGTGTGTGTGTGTGTGTTTGCCCCTTTTATGCGCCCCGTACGCTTCGTCCACACACGTGTACGCGGATTTCGACAGAGAGAGACTTGCATATATATTCGCGATCTAATTTTTCTTTTTTTTTTTCGCTACGCGCCTTTTTATTTGTTAATTAAACGACCGGACGCATTGGTTCGATTCGAGATATTTTTTCTCTCCCTCTTCCATCCTTGCGCGTTTTATCGATCGTGGAATACCGACGTGTCGATATGCGTTTTATTTAAACATCGCGCTCAGATACATATTCCAAATACGCGCGCACTTCCTTCACGTGTGTATGTGCAGAAGAATCTCGTTCTACTCGAACGATTAATCTCTCTCGCAGATAGATAGCGCGTAAACGGCACGTCGATTTTCAGTAAATGCCTTCGCGCATATGCGCGCATACCTTCGAGTTACCTCGACGATAGCTTTTTTTTTTTTTTTTTTTTTTGCTTTTTCTTTCTTTCAACACGCAAGTCTGCGGGAATGCAGAAGTCCCGAGTCAAGACTCGTCCGATAAATTTCCGATAAACACACGGTTCGACGTGGAACGAAGGTAACGAAACGATATTATTTTCTCTCTCGGAACGTTCAATTCCGAGCCACTGGTTTTCTTTCCATCGTGTGACTTGCCACTCTGCTCGAAGTGCAATTGCCAACGAGATCGATCGTCGTGATCGTACGAAAAATAGGTGAATAGCGGAATTCGCGAATTCCATTTCGCGAAGAGGAGAGAAAATAAAGGTGGAAAAAGGGAGAAAAAAAAGAAGGAAAGGAACGTCGTGTCGCACAGTGTTCGACACGTGTAAGAAATAATATTAGATTTAGGTCAAAAAGTGACGGCGTTTCCTTTTACGTGCCAAGTGAATTCTTCAACAAGAAACAAAGACTTTATTAATACGTTGAGTACCACTCAGTAGAATTTGTAATCAATCCTGACATTATACTTAAATTTAGCTAACAGGTAAAATTATAAAATTGCTGATAATTATAATGAACGTAGGTAAATTTCAAAAGAAGAAATTCTTAAGAATAGAGTAGTCAGTTGACACTCATTATCATCGAGTACACTCATCGGATTATTATTCGAATAATTCGCGATAATTCATACAAAGGCTGAACTTCTTGTTGCTTCTAAAGTTTACAAAATAGTGAAAGATATTTTTCAGGGGATTGAAATTACGTGTCATTCCACTTCTATGTACTGTACTTGGTGGCCGCTTTAAACGAATTCACATATTTAGAGAAGTGTAGTCAACATAATTTCATGCTGAATACCATTCAAACGGGATAATTATTTCCAATGCTGTATCATTTTACTTGAAGTGATACTTCTATTCACTCACTATTTTTTTCGTAAATAAATTGCTGGCAAATGATGCAAAAAAATGTTCTCGTGAGCAAAGAGTTTGAATTGGGCGATTAGATTAGAACTCCGTGAGTTCCATTTTTAGTGGAGAAGGAAGGAACGGTGTTCGACACGTAATAAGAAAATTAGGTTGCCCAAAAAGTGACTGTGTTTCTTTTACGCGCAAATGAAAGGCGAATTTTTCACGAGAAACAGAAACATTTTATTAGTACATTGATCATTTTGTTTGATTACCTGTTGCCATCTTTCAAGCAACTTCGTGATTCCCCGTTCAAAAGAGTTCTTATCTTTTCCGACGAAAAACAGTTCCAAGAACGATTTGTTGATTCTCAGATATCACGAGTAAAAGTGAAATTTAGCAAACCAATTCTGACACTGCTGTAGTTTGAATGCTTAGTCACCATACACGTTAGATAATTTTTTGCGAGCAGCATTTTTTTTTTTTCCTTTTCGGCGATAGTACAGCAAAATAGCAGAAGCTTCTTTGATTTTCCTTTGACTTTGAAATCAACGACAAACAATTGCTTGTTGACGGCAGAGATTGCGCATTGCCTTTTTCTAAAACAAGCCTATTGTATTTGCGGTTTGAAATGAAGTTAGTTACATTTTAAGGAATTAATTTTTAACACTAGAACCTAACTACCACGCCAGTCAAAAATGGCTGGTTTTACAATTTTATTTTAAAATTTCTATTTCATGTGAAAATTTTTCCCCCCACAACGATGCAATGACTTTTACAGTGATAACTAAAGAAATAATGTAATAAATTTTATTTTATTCTTATTTATTAGAAATCAAAATAATTTTGTTAGAAATAACTTCGTCTTAACTGTCGGTAGTTCTAGAGTTAACCAATTCTGTAACTTCTCTCCGAATGAAGGTTCTGCAAAAAAAAAAAAAAAGAGTTTAATTTATTACTTTAATTTATTCGCTTACATTAATGGTTTTACATAATTCTTATATAAGAAAGTATAACTTTATAATCGTTTGCGTTAATTAATTTTTTTTTATAAAAATAATAATTCCGATACTGAGTCTGACGAACTTCTGTTTCTGAAGATTCTGCATAAACATCAAGAGGTAATTCTCCACTTGAATCGTTCGTTATTACTCCTGAATTTCATTGCAATCAGATCTCTTTACTTTAGTCGACTTTCGTCGGTATATTGCAACGGTATGTTGGAATTCGAGCTTAAGATAGAAAAATTAATTAAATCCTTCTTTGTATTTTTTTCTCAACGATGTTTTTTTTTTTTTTAACGTAACCTTGTTTCTTTGAGTTTGGCTTCTAAAATTTCGTTCGACAGCTTCGACAGTGACAACAAATTCGACTTTGATCTGAAATTCAATGTATCCAGAAGTAGCATTCGAAGAAACACTGGTGGTTTCTAAATTTGTTGTTATATACACGAGCAACTAAAAGAATTCATTCATTATTATATCAAAATTATTCGGTAATTCCGAACTAAAGAAAGAAATATTACTCTCGCGTGTCTGAAAAAAAAAAATACATTTTTTTCTACATTTAGTTTAATTTCATCTTTCAATCTTGACCTAGTAAATCGATGTGTGTATAAAAGTTTTTCACAAAGTTCCATTTCAGTTTCTCGTATAAATTTCTTCTATACAAGTATACGTCTATACAAAAATAATTCGAGCAACAAATCGATTATTATTCACATAAAGATACAGGTAACATTAGACACTGCTATTAATTGCGAAAGTAGAGTCAAGAATTTAATAAAATAGAAGAGTTTATCGGTTATTTCGCGTCGTCACATTTTCTTTTAAAAATAAAACGATCTGAAGCTGAAGTAAAAATTGAACCTGTTAAATCTCAGTTGGCTGTTGCATCGTTAAATTCATTTTGGGACAGCGGTAGACCAAGTCTCGTGAATTTGTCGAAAATTCACGGCGTAAGGTTCTTCCGTGTCTTCGATCTCGTACGAATTCGAGCAGTTCGTTTTTCTGTATTTGCACTGTCGAACACAGTGGCTGGCTGAGGGAGAATTGTGACCGGCGTGACACGGCACGACACGACACGGCACGACACGACACGACACGACACGACACGACACGACACGACACGACACGACACGACACGATACGATACGACACGATACAATACGACACGACACGATACGATACGATACGACACGATACGACACGACACGACGTGACGCGACGTGACGCGACACGACGCGACGCGACTCTAGTTCTAGCGATAGAGTATCGCGGTTCGTCCCGAGATAGACCGCCGGTCGGAAGGGTGGATGGCCGTGATGGTGGGGGTGCGACGACCGCAGCACACACACGAGCGCGTAGATGACGACGAGGAAGAGAAAGAGAGAGAGAGAGAGTGAGAGAAGGAAGGGAGCGGCGGGTGGGAGAAGGTCAGGTCGCGCAGGCGCCAGCCCCCTAACTTCCCACGGGCTGATCAGTCGTGCGTGGCACTTGACACGCGTTGCGTCTTGTTGTTTCTTCTCTCCTCGATCGCGTGTTACCGATATCCGCGTCGCTTCCATTCATCCGTCGCTTGTACTCTCTTCCTTTCTCTCTCTCTCTCTCTCGCCTCGCCTCGCTTTGCCTCTCTCTCTCTCTCTCTCTCTCTTTCTCTTTCTCCTTTCGCTCTTATCGTTGCGTGGCCTTTCCTCCTTGGTTTTCTTCGTTTCTCCCCCCCCCCTCCCCTTCTTCGTCTTCCCTTCGTCCGTGCTCGTGAGATCCATTCACACGTTAGTTAAATTCGCTCGTTTTTTCGAGCAGTGCCGGAGCTCGAAGTCGCCGGAAGTTGAAGATTCACCTCGCCAATATGTTGATCGTAGCGTCAACTTGAGCAATGCTGTGTCGCCGAGCTGTATAAACATTGGGAAAGTTATCGCCGATCGTTCGATACGTGTGCTATTGGCCGGCCGAATCAACCTCGATCGTGACGGCGAATCTAATCGCATGAAATCTCTCAAGTCAAGTCGAAAGAAAGTTCAAGAGAGAGAGAGAGAGAGAGAGAGTTTGGAGTCATCGATGCGATGTGTGCGACGCGCGATAGTTCGGTTTCAGTGAATGATCGAGTTGCCGGCCACCTTTATCGTTTGCTGTCGATTTAAGTTCCTCGGTGATACGCGATATCTCTCTACTCGAACCGTGGGTCGACCACGTGTTTTCTCGTCGATATCGAAGCGACGAGCATATCTCAAAGGTGGCATCTTCTCCTCCGAGTGTCAGACACAGAACGCATATACCCGCCCGATCGATATACGCAATCGAGAAGCGTGTAAAATCGAAAAGAATAGAACAGGAAGACAGTGGACAGGAAAATCCCTGTTCGTGAACGATCAGCGAACGAACCGGCTCGCGGGTTTCAACGTTGGATCTGGAACACGTCCGCATTCACGTGGCATCTCGGTTTCTAGCCGAGATCATCCTAGCTGGACACACACACGTTCGTTCTCTCCTCTCCCTTCTTCGTGCTGCAGGCCAGCTTCGCCTCGATGCAATTGGCGCCTCTGCGGGGCCAACGAGGATCGATATTTACGAGGTAGGAAGTGTGCCGGTGTTCGGTTCTCTCTCTCGGTGTACGAGAAATTCGGGGTATTTTAGTTACGTCCGGCGGATCGATCGATCCGGATGGTGAATCGGCCGTGAAATTGACTACGAAGAAGTCGCCTCTCCCCGGGGCGATCCTCGCTACATCTTTACCTCTTTGATAACGTAAACGTATAAACGGCCAAAGGCAAATTTCGTCGAGTCTTCCTTCGTGCGTTCGCTCGCGTACTTTTGTCGATAGAGGCCTACGTGTTGCTGCGTCCAGTATCAGTCCAGAATCGAGAAAGACAGTCTTTGTGATTTTACGATATTGCGTCGTCGGATAGGATAATTACAGCGAGAAAGAGATTACGATTTTACCGACGACAATGAAAAAACCATCGAACTTCGCGGAAACGATCTTCACTTCGTGGTCGAGTCTCCTCTCTACTTTGACACTCGTGAGTTTGTTCCTTTCGAAGATGACTTTTGCAATTACGTAATGGGCAGGAGGAAACTGAGCACACGAGTTCCTCTCGGAAATTCTTCTAGAAATTCCAACGTGACGTTGAAACGTCAAGAGCCGTTTTCACGACTGAATCCATCACGGTCTCGGAGGATTTTTTTCTTCCCTTTGCAACGACTTATTTTACAATATTGCTGACGAGACAGTCCGACTTGCGAGTTGTAGAAGATGATCGCTTGCAGAAACTCTCATTTATTTCATTACCTTTGAACTCGTTACTCCTCGCGCGCGACAGAATTTGTCTCAGCAAGTTTCTTTCCGTTCAAATTCCATCGCTTCGACAACGAATAAATGAGGGAATAAATACATTTCGCGGAAACAGCGTTTCCACTGACGAGTGTATTGTCAAGTGATCGTACATAATCGTACAAATCCCACGTGAGACGAGTGTTTGCATCGAATAGGATTACACGATCATTTGTCCACCTTCAATCGTCTAAAATCGTCGTTCGCGCGAAATTCTTTACTCGCCGAGTACGAACTTTTTATGAAACAAGTGCTAAACGTATGTTGTCTGATTAATCCTTGGATTAATGCTTGTTCTTTATATTTACGCGTTTCGATAAGAAACAGAAAGACTTTAAACTTAAATCCAATGATATTGGAGTACATCATGAGGTTGGAGATGAAATTATGCTTCGTTCGAAAAGTAATAAATGTATCGTTCAGTTCAGGTAATTGCTGAGAATTGGGGAAAATCCGAGTGAGAAAAACGTTTCGCCAGTTCGGCAACATAACAGGTGTATCTCCACGAGAGTTTACCTAACGCGAACGGTTTTTTTATTTAATTCTACGTTGAATTGTACGAGAGAAGCTAACTTGCTCGTCGAAGCTTTTTAAAATATTGATTTAAAAGAAAAAAAAAAAAAAATTTGACGTATCGGCCGTGTGAAATTGAACGCTCCTTTCGCTAACAAAGAAAACAAAGAGACACAGGAATCAAAATTTCGCTTCGTCAGGTGTGGCTGGATAACAGGATATTCCTGAGAATATTTCCACCAGTTTTCGTTCGAATATTGATTCAACAATGATTCAGATGTATCTTGATTTTGAAAATTTCATCCCGCCAAAAAGAAAAAAAAACACAGTTTCTGTTGTGTTCGTTTGGCGCAGAGTATTCTAGAAAAATCCTAAATAACAGGATACATAATTTTTGAAAAATCGATCTTGAATTTTGATAGTACCAGATTCTATTTCATTGGAAAGATTCGCTGAATATTTTTTTCATCGTTGTCTCGTACACGTTTCCTCCATCCAAATTTCGAGATGCTGAAGTATTTGCGGCACCGTGACGAGTTGTCGCTCGGTTCTTAATCGACCGGACTAAACTGTCGAATCGCGTAGGACGTTTGTTTTAACACAGATCGTCCGTATTGAAGGAGATTCGTGGATTTGTGGGCGAGTATGTGGCAATGTGGTTGCCTTCCTCAAATAATGCCAGACACATATATTCAGATATTGATTTTCCACCGAACTCGTCCGAGACGCTCGCGTTTGGTCGTTGTAATTAATTGTCCCTTTTTGTTTCTTGTTTGTCGTTGATTCGCCGTTTCCGAAAAGAACGCACGCTCGAGTAACAAGAATTTCGTTTCTCTGCCTAATTTCGTCCTATATTTAACTTTAATCTCTCGTCTATATCTGATTAAATGTCAAAAGTTGCGCGAGCTTAGACCAAATATGGTTCTACTCGGGGATCGGGGAATTGAAGAAACTTTCAAACAGATTTTTTATTTTGTGACACGGGACACATGTGTCGTGAAACTTTTTCGAAAGATTCACAAGCTCTTGCAGATTGCAAGTCCCGATGAGAAACAGGTGAACAAAGACGAAACTTGAAAGTTTGACTTTCGTCGAGAATTGGGCCAAGTTACAATAAAAAAACTTAGAACTTGGATCTGGAGTCTAACCTTTTAGATCTTCTGGGCCTCATTGGGCCAACGAATATTTGAGGTTCCCATATAGTTTGCATATTTTTTTTTTTATCAGTTCAATGTAATCTATTTTTTATATATTAAAACAACTTTTATAGTTATATTTAATATATATCTTTTATCAGTTCAATGTAACCTCTATATACCATTTACGAGGATATTAAAACAACTTTTATAGTGAAACAATATATTGATTAGGATATATTTATATTAATTAGAAAAGTATGAAAATTTTTAATAACGAGAGCACGCCTGTTTTTTAGATACCAGTTTATCAATATTCTAGTTTGATACAGATAGTGGAAATACGACGAGTGTTTCCAAGATGCTCAAAATCTTTCTTCTTGTTTTACGTTTTTGTGTGCTTCGTACGGGGAAAAATCTACTCCCCAAAAGGGACATCGTGAACATCCACATAATTAAAATTATTTAATTATTTTTGAAACTATTCAAATAATAAAATTATTCCAATTTTGATCTTGCGCTGGCAACTGGTTCACGGACCATAACGAGTGACCAATATACAACCGTATGCATAATTCGCCGCTTTCTTTTAAACTCGTCGGTACGATATCACTGAATAGAAATTATTACCAAGAAGTGATAAATCTATTATTCGTTTTGTCCGGGTTATATTTAAAACTGATATTGCAATTTTGGGACAAAAAGTTCTCGACGTTAAGGTTAACCTCTTGCGCTGGCAACTGGTTCGCGGACCATAACGAGTGACCAAACAATAATTCGCCGCTTTCTCTTTGAATTCGTCGGTACGATATCACTGAATAGAAATTATTACCAAGAAGTAATAAATTTATTATTTGTTTTGTCCGGGTTGTATCGAAATATATTTAAAACTGAGGAGATATTGCAACTTTGGTAGAAAAAAATTCCCGTTTAAAGTGTTGCTGGGCGTTATACGACTTGCACGACTCTGCCCAGCTTGTATTCGTTATCTCGGGCACGCTTGCATTTTTCTCATCCACGATACGAATAAATTCGCGGATAACGGAAACCGCCGCTGTGTGAAGTGACTCGCGCCGCTCTCAGAATAATATTTTGGCTCGAACGTTCCGCGCGTTTGTTCGCCGAATTGAATAAGCGGTGGTAATAGCTCCGAGGATCAAAGCGAGTACAAGCAGCGTCTTAACCAGCGGCTAACCAAATATTTTCACGATCAGTGACACTCGCCGTCGAGCGAATTGCCCAATCAAACCGGGGCCGTATCAATCGTTAAAATGTAAACTATCCGGAGCTAATGGTGGCAGAGATGATGGAGTCGTAAGAATCTTGGAACGCGCGGGCGTGAGAGGCTATGTATATCTTTCGAGTACAAACGACCGTTCTAACGACTTCGCTAAATCAACCGGATCCAGTCATTACCGGGCGAAGACAGATCCAACGACTGAGCACGAGACAGTAAGAACATGTACTCGTTGAATAGTATAGTACTCGGAAAATTTGTGGAGATGATCCGCGACTGGTTTCATCGATAAATAATAAAGGAAGAGAGAGAGAGAGAGAGAGAGAGAGAGAGAGAGAGA
>WIUT01008651.1:0-10409 GCA_010645135.1 Tetragonula clypearis | reverse complement strand
TATATAATAAAATTAATAGCAGATTTTAAAACGTGCTTCATTGCAACATATGTATACGTACATATGTAAATATAAATACGGGAATGTAATGAAGAAAGAATGCCTATACGCGCGTATCGCGTGATTATATTACTCATTCATTAATACATACATACCGTAATTATATTTAATATATTTACACGCTAAAGTATGATTTATTACAGGTGATCTTTTGGTAGTATGCAAAGTGACAACTGATACAATTAACGTAAATAACAATTGCTAATTTTGAACTTCAAAGAGGGAATAAAAGCAAATTGAACAAATTTTAACAATTATACCTACAAAATGATTTCGTTTTTGGCACAGTTATTTAAATTTTAAATCTTACGTTACTATTCGCATAGAACCGAATGCAATATTTCTCTGTCATAAATATACAATTAATTTATGTGTACTTTATGCCTTAAAAATCACCTGCAATGCAATGTGTATACAAAGTGTTAATTAGTTTTCACTTATGCGAAACTACAAGTACATACGTACATGTTTACAAATATTATATTTATTATGGAAATACTTAAATTACAATTCTGTCGGCGAATAGCAAATAATTAAGTAACATTATGATTAGCTACCATTCAAGATACTGATTTGTTTGCATTACTTGAGAATCTCTTATACTGATCTAACAAAATGTATAATTTGACGAATTGTAAATTCAATCAGTAATTCAATCGCGCTAAATTTAAAATAAATAATCGCCTGATAAGAAGGAACGCTTTAATTTTATGATTTGGTGTTCAATCTATGTAATATGTTATTATTTTAAATGTGAACGGTAAATGTTGAATGTGTTTGTTAGAATCATAACAATCACATTTCACAAGTGGTTTAATTATTATATTTAAAAAGAATATTTTCAATTTACCATCTAATATTGTTACATGACATATGATGCTAAATACCTGTATCCAAAAGGATTTACATATTTCGTTAGTCACAGTTATTGATACATAAACCCAATATCAAATAGATGTTCAAATATTTATTTATCTATAAGAACTGCAACTGTAATAATGACTAATTTATCTATGTGTAACTTTTTTTACACGTATATGTACAGAAGTTGTTCACTATTCAAAAACTAGTTTTTAATATACTTATGTAAATTGAATTTTACGTCATGTGCTCTTATTTTGCAATATATTTTTATATAGTATAAAAAAATTGTTTGTAAAAAAGCTGCTTCTTAGGAAAATGCACATAGCAGAAAGACTTTACTAAATTATTATTAATTATAATACATCTTTAACAAGGTATAAAACAGCAAGTATAACTTACAAATATCGCAAAAAAATTCTTGAAATATAATAATAGCCGGCAATATCTTTCTTCTAATTAATTTAATTGAAAGTTTAGTTTAGTTTTTTTTTTTTTTTTATTCGCGTATCATATATGTTATGTATGCGTTATATATAATGTTTATGTATTTTGTTACTAATTTTTTTTTTAAATCAATGACAAGTCATTGATAATATCGTATCTTTTATATAAAAATCTTTCAACTTTGTTCTTGTTACGTGGAAAACAAAGCATTTATTATTTTACGTTATGTTATATGGCACGCTTCATACATTTTATGATTCTTGGTATTTGTTTTGTGCACTTATCAATTCCAATTGTATTTAAGATGTTAAATAATGTAACATAATTTAATAAAAATTGTATGAAAACAAATATTACAAACAATAATAATCAATTCAATCTAAATAGAATCATGTGTTTTAGTAATCACAGGTCTGTTACAACTGGTTGAGAAACAAATCAAAATAACTATTATGAAATTACAAGAATTAATTTCGGAAGACATCCCGACTTTGATTAAACAGCAAGAAATATTGTTTAACGTTGCTAAAAATATATTGTGTTTGTTTTTTGGTAACAGATTAGCGTACATTTAAATTAATTAAAATCATATAGTTTATGACTTATATTAGATTCTATCAGTTTAAATATACAGACAAACAATATATAAATATTTAAATGTTAAAACAAACATAACATGGTCTATCTTCCAAATAATATCATTGACAATATCAAACAGACCTCTTTTTAAAAATCTGGAGGAATGTAGAAGCATTTAATGCATTTTTTTTTTTATGGAAGTAAGTGTTTTAACTTATTGCATTGAAAATATTAAATGATTTTAGTATATTAAATACAAATACTTATTCCTAAATTAAGATAAACTGCATTAAAATTACAGTTCCATAAAAAACTATAAAATTTTTAATGCCACCTTAATAATAAATTGGTATTTTCTATAGAAACCCCCAGTACCCTGTCCCTAAATATTGTGTTAGCACTTGCTTTTCATTTGACTTTATATGGCACAAATACAAACGTGTCAAATTGTATATTTTTGTACCCAATATAAAATATCTTGATGACACAATATAAAATATTTTGATGAAAGATATCTTAATAAGTATCCAGTCATTGACATTAATTCATAAATTATTACTGCATTAGGTCACGATCAAACGTCAACTACGTCGTTATTGTAATTGAAATTTGAATCACGTAAAAATGAAGTACGTCGGAGTTTAAAACTTACACGATTTTCTTCAACCGTTTTCGGCACTTCCGTTACCTAAAAATATAACAATTATATATATATATATAGAATTATCTCATTCAAAATAATACCTCAAGGTATCTTTATAATACTTTAAAAATGTCTTTGTGTAATGCTAAGGCACAGAAACTGTTTGAAAAGAAATTTACATCAATGGATTTCAAGCACAAAACAATTCTTTCAAGCTGATGACAAAACGAGACTTAGGACTGCATTCTTATTAAAAATTATATTAAGTGATTTAAAAAAGAAAAAAAAAAGAAAAAAAAAAAGGAAAAAACGGACGTTACATAAGGTACCTTGACATCTGGTTGGTTGATAGAACGTTGAAGCACCGACCTCCATGCTGCAGGTGCGGTATGCTCTAAAATAATATATACAGCAAGGCTTCTTAATTAAAGGGTTCAACATGCATGTTTACAACATATACTTGGAATTAACCAGGAATTGATATTTAATTAAAAACTATGCGTGAATCGTGAATGACGTCTATGATGTTACTATGTACAATACAGAACATGCAATAGAAAAATATATTTTTTGCCTCTTACCATTCTCTTTCCTTTCCGTTTTACTTTTGTTTAAACTTGCTGCCAGTTCCCTGACTGATCTTTTTTCTACGCTTGCGTTGCTTAAAGAACTAGCAGTACTACTTGCTGATAACGTCGGCGGTAAGGAAGCAGGACCACTTACACCACTATCTGTTGATTCATCGAGTGCATCTCCAGAATCAGGTGTATTTCCAGCTGAAGTATTTGGGCTAGAACCATCGCTTAATAAATTAAATTCTCCTAAAACATCAAATATGTAATATAAATATGTAATATAACGTAAGCAAGAATCTTATTCAGTCAAGTAATTTGATTCATTTCCCGTACCAGATTTTCTGTCAGTGGCCATACTCCAAGGTCTCGGTTTCGGAGCTGTTATAGGAGGAACAGGCTTAGTTTTGGAAAGAGCACCATTGTTTTTACCATCTGTAATTGAACTATTTCCTTTGTTTAAAGACCTTAATACTGGAGATTTCGATGCTTCCGAATTAGTTTTTGTACTGCTGCCGTTTGTTGGACTACGAAGATCAAAACCTGTCGATCTTAATTTAAGAGAAGGCAAAGATTGATTTGCAGTCTTATCTGTATCTACCGCAGATTTTTTAGTTAAACTCTTCTTGCTCTCGTAATCTTTAGAAACAGTCACCACATCTTTATCCGAGGAATTTGTAACAGTCTGCTGGTGTAACATTTTATTATTTTCATCCGGATCTCGCAAACTGCGCGTACTTGCGCCAGAACTAATAATAGGTAGTGTGCTACGTTTTGATGTGTCAGCGGTATTACTGACACAATTATTGCACACGTTGTTGCTTGTATCTTTGCTATTATCAGATTTTGTAACACTTCTCTCATGATTTTGCGCACTGTCTGTTGTATTTCGTCGAGTTAATGGAGATGCAGTTAACGGTGAATCACCTTGAGACCTTCTGCCAACAAGAGGGGAAAATTTTTCTAAATTATCACTGGAGCGTGATCGCGGTGCAGGCTCAAGAAGTGTTTTCAACATTGGCGAACTACAACCAGGTTTTTTATCCGTCTCAGGTGGAATACTTTTGTGACTTGTAAGAGATAAATTTGGACTACCATCAGTTGGAAAAGTGTGCAAGGAGCTACAGCAAAATAAAGGTAAATCAATTTGATTTAACATAATTTCTGTTTCTCTTAAAGTTCATATAGTTTTGAATATCATCTCTTACCTATCATCACTTGTAGGAGATATAAGAGGTGTTGTCGGTGTAGTCGGTCTGAAAAATACATCGAGGCCTTCGCCAAGAGCAAGACCATCTACTGGCTGATCAGGTCTCAACATCGGTCTTGTAGGTGCTCTAGTCTTTGTTCTACGCGGTCTAGATTTTACTAAATGTTGCAATTGTTGTCCTACAGTATTAGGTAATTCAGAAACAGAGTCTAACGATTCTGTTAAAGAATGTTCCGTTTCCGAAATAGCTGGAAAAATACATTGATATCAGAAATAATAAATTTATTAATTGCACGTAAAAAAAAAAAAAAAAAAAAAAATACAAACCTTCTGCTTGACTTTTTGGCAAGGATGGTAATAAATCTGGAATATCATCGGCCGAAAGTCCTTCTACAGAATCAACTACAGATTTCGGCCGTAATTTCCTTCCATGTAAACTTTTTCGTTTATTTGATAAATGTGGCGTAGCCTATGTAAAAAAAAAAAAAAAAAAAAAAAAAAACATTCATTAATATAATTTTACTACATACATTAGTTCTTTTAAATAATTGTAATACATTTATTTATTATCACATGTAACAACAAAAAATTTCGTAAAATTCAATCGACGAGTAGAAAGTTTCCAAATATGTATTTGTTTTACTTACAAGATTTAAATAATCCAATTTCTAGACAGACATGGAAGTTTTATATCATAGTTATTGTAAGAAAGTTTGTTATAAATATAAATTGAATTATATATATATATATATATATATATAAACAAATTATGTATTTTTACCATTGGAGATTGATCACTAGAACATTGACCAATAGAATTCACAAGTGAATAAGTTTCTGGCGGACAGTCTTCTTCTGAAGTAATACTTGTTCTACCAATTGGTAATGCTGTAGACACACCTACAGTGCTTGTAACTCCTATAACACTTCCACTACTCATTGAACCAGCACTAGGCCGTAATACGTCAGGTGTACTGCTTCTTGTTCTACTATCACAGTCACCAATCTGAAAATATCAATATGAATGTTAATATCAAAATTAAAAGACTTTGATATTAATGTTTCAGTGTAATACCTTTTAGCATATATTTAACACATAGTGAAGTATATTATACATACTAAGTTTTTATAGCTTCTTGACAATGATTCAATTACTTCATCTGTTATTCTGTCGGATACATGTGCAGCAACTGCCAAATTTAATTCACTATGAAAAAATAAAAAAAAAAAAATTAGTAATTATTTAATACGTAATGCGCAGAAAATCAAGATGAATAAGTAATTATGATTCATACTTGACTCTATTCACTATATCTGCTCCAGCTTGTTCCGTGATAGTAGTATGTATGAATTCATTACTAATCTGATTCTTTTCCTTGCAACTATTTCGTAGATCATCTTCCACTGCGACTGATTCACTTTCATCGCCTCTAATTACCGTTTGTGAAAGTATTGTGGGACATTGTTCATTTGCACACTTTATCATAGCATCTAAGGAATCCTGTATTTAAATTTTAATTAAAATTTACTACGTCTTGCGTGAGAATAATATACATATATTTAATAGGAAAATACCTGTAAATATATAGTTACAACTTTATGCAGCTCGTTTGCCATTTCGTGTAATTTCAATTCTATTGGATTATTTTCGTCTCGTCGTTGAAGAACTTCATGTAATCTCGGTAAGAGCTAAAAGAATATCATTTATTAAAAATTTATTTATCATTCAATATTTTAAATTCAATATAATAAACCTGTTTTGAATTATCTGCATCCTGTATAAGTCCAGTTGCATAATTAATGTCATTATTAGCATCACAGCTTTCTGCAGCAATAGCTTTGATAGTGTCTTGAGTTTGTACAACCAATCTATCCACCATTTGTTGTGTAGAGCTTAGCAAAAATCCCTGTTGTAATCTAAATGCTTGTCCATGACTATATTTACATGGTGTAACATTTCTTTGTAACAAATCTTGAATTTTTTTAGCTAATTGTTCAGTTTTTTCAGCTGAGGTTTTCATACATGGTTGTAAATCATAAATTGGAAATGGCATGTGTCTTACACTACAATTCCTAAGCAGATATTGTACATAAGAAAAAGATATCAACATTTTATTTTCAAAGTTAAAGTTAAAAATTACATACTTTTCTAAAGCATGAACAATATCAGCATAACCTTGAAGAGTGATATTATTTTTATCATAAATAATGGTCCGTAAATGATTATTAATTTGTAATGCCTTTGCTAATAATCTGGCACCAGGATCTCCAATTTGATTACCACTAATATCTAAAGTATGAAGACAAGTATTACTACCAAGGGCATTGATAAGATTATAAAGATCAGATTTCAATCGAGAATCTGGTAAATGTAATGCTTGCAAAACGCAATCATCTTCTTGAAGCATTTGCACAAGGGCATCCATTACCACAGCAATATGTTTGCTTTTCATACTAACAGTGTTCCGACCCATATATAATTGTTTGATCGATTTGTTTTTCCCTACAGCAGTTATCACTTGTGCTAAATCAACATCCATGTCTGTGAAAAGATATATACAAGGTATGACACTACTCAAATATTAATATAACATTCAGTGAAATGTACTTACTGCTATCTGATATATCCAATGATGCTATACAACGTACACCATGAATGCACGATTCCAGTACATGAGCACCCATAGAGCCCAAATTGTTTCCACTCATATCAAGTTCTAGACCAACTGTACTTTCATTACATGCCAAACCAAGTAACAAGTGTTTCAATGCCTCTAGCGGCAATTTACAACAAGATATATTTAAGTACTTTAATGAAAGTGTAGCTGTAAAGAATTGTTTAAAACTGGGAGGTATTTCTTTGGTCTTTTTACTTGAAAAAGAGTTGCGAGCAACATTTAAATGGACTAGATTAGTTGCACAACCCCGTAGTAGAGCACCAAAGAGCTGAATAAGATAAATGCAGAACATGAAGTTTATTTATATTAGAACTTTATATATAGAAAATTAAAACACTTACACATTCTAGCGTTGTATCTGTACCACTTAGATCTAAATGAGTTAGACTATTAGGTTGTGCCAAAAAGTTACATAAATTCTGCAAGTATATAATAATTATATTACTTACATTTTACTTATACTTAATATATCATTAACACAACTACTTGTTGTATATATTAAATTTTACAACGATATTTAAAAACTTACATTGATGTCATCTTTTAAACAGTTTTCTGAAAGATTTAAATATTGCAAACTAGTCGGCATGCTTCTATTTAAACTTAATGCATGTGCAATTTGACTTATTCCTTTTCCAGTTAATCCACAATGTGCCAAATTTAATTTTTGTAAACCCTTGGGTAATTTTCCGATAGGTCCACTTAAATGTGCACCTCCTTAAAAATAATATTATTCTAAATAATGTTATTGATAAAAACAGATATACATGTACTAATTCAACACATTTAATAATAATATTATAAATTAATATTAATAAATGTACATATTAATTATAAAGTAATATAGTAAGTTGAACAATTATATACTATTAATGACATTTTAATGATATTCATTATGAAGTATACTGAAATAATACATAATACATAATACAATTAATACATTAATAGAAGAATACTGAAATTATGAATGAAAGATTGCTTTTAAACATAAAAGCATAAGGAGAAACAAATATCATTAATCACCTTGTAACTTGGCTATTATTCCACATAAGCTAGAGGCTCCTACAAAAATATAAAAGAAAATTGTACGGGGATGCTTCGAAAGTAAAAAAAAAAAAAAGAAGAATTGAAAATAAGGAAAATGAATCTACTAAGGAGAAATATTTAAAATAAAAGTCTTCATAGTTAATACTTGCCTTTATCTTCAATTGTATTATGTGACAGATCAATAGTTTGTAACATTGTATTAGCATTAGAAATTAGTGCTAATGATAATTTGTGTGCAAAATCCCTAAAAGAGAGAAAAACACATTTAATCTACCATCTTGTAATATCTTGTTAAAATTATTTTCACAATATTCATATATTTATTTTATCTTTACCATTTGATTCCAAGATTATCTAGATAAAGTTCCTGAATGGAAAGAGATCTACGCATAACGTGTAACAATCTTTCCAAAGGTTCATGACTTAGTTTAAGATGAGATGCCCTCAATTTTGTAAACCAAGTGTTATATTCCAAGGCGGAAATGATTGGCACCAAATCTTTTTGATCTAAATGATCAAAATCTCTTAAATTTAACTCTCTTGTATCATGAGAAAGGTATATCGTATCAACATCCTATAAATATAATTTTCTTGAAAAACATCCAACAACAATAGTAGTACATCTTTATATACTTTAACAAGTTACCCAAGCTACTTCTTCTCTATATGGTACACCGTGTAAATCACACATACATGCATATTGGGTTGAAAACCCCCCACAAGGTCCAGTATGTCTCGTTGCTTCTGTACTTCTAGCTAATTCACTACCTCTTATACTCTGCAGTCTACTACCTGGTATTACTTCTATTTTTCTTATAATATAGCTATAATAGAAATTATTTAATTTTAACATCAGTTATTTCAACGTTGCAAATGTTGCAATTGAAATAAATATAACAGAAGAAAAAAATTAATATAAGATTATAAAAGATAATACACACTTCAATGGTACAGTGGGAAAGATATTTCGAATTGCGGTATGTAAGGCCTCAATCATTGCATCCACTTCTGTAGTATCTGCACCTGCTCCTGTGGTAGTAAAATTGTAATATCTTTCCCCAACACTTAATGATAACTGATTCGCTCTTTTCGATTCTATAGATGTTATCTCTAAATAATGAAAATGGCAGTCGATCTGTAAGAAAATAATTAAAATATCACTGTCAACAGAATCGCGTAGCTCGTTCGTCAGAACAAAATTATCCATCATCTTACCCTTGTGGGTACTTTGGCCGTTAAAAGAAACAAACGGCATGGTGAAAAAACCTTGAACCAAGACAATGAAAAATTTAATTTACTTTTGCACCGCAATGCGTGCAAATACTAGAGATATCGCTTACCAAAACACGATTCTCCTGTTTATCTTGTTTCGTTTCCAATTTCACAACGTTCTTCAACAATATCTTCACATGCTTGCCCAGTAACGCTTTCACCGATTCTACGAACAACGAATGATTCGTGAAATGTTACACGTTTCAGTTAAGACCGACTATGCAAAATGTGCGAGATTAGTAAGAATTCAGAAGATTCCGCTGCAATCAATTTTGCATGCTTGTGAAACAAAACAAAGATACTAAGCAAAATTCTCTCAGAAAGATCCATAGAGGATAGCTCGACTCAACGAGAGACGTGTGCCTTTTTCATTTTTTAACGTATGACAGTTCTACAATACGAACGTAAACATTCATACAGGAGACAAACCGTTTAAATCTTTCGTGAGCTGCGATCTAGTTGACATTTTGTTAGCTGGTTTATCTATCGTGCATCGATGAATCCGTTCAAGACATTGTTGTTCCCGTCACGCGGCGACTAAAGTGTTTCTAACTTGCTTTAAAATAATGTTAAGATAAAGGGCGATGTCACGAAACTATGAAGCTGCTGCATGGCCGCCATATTAGCACCTGCCCGCAGTTCATTCTGCTCCATTCCGGTCCATTCTTACGAGTGTACTTTTTTCTTTTCTTTTTTTAAATCATTTTCTCCGACGATCATCGCTCATATTGGCATATTTTTAAAATACATCTGGCAGAGTGATACGACAAAACAACGTTATCGTTACATTGCCGTTTTTGCACGAATTTTCTACGTACTTAATTAATACATACATGTGAGTAACACTGAATTATTAACACGTATCTTTAACACTAATTGCAAGTTGATTAATATTCAGTTACACAGAATCTCACAAGACGATATATCAATAGTTCATAATAGAAAAATATAAGTAATAAGAAAAATAAAGTAGTATAATAAAGTAAATTCATTTACACGTGTGTGTGTGTGTGTGTGTGTGTGCATGTATGTATATATAT
>WIUT01008650.1:0-10409 GCA_010645135.1 Tetragonula clypearis | reverse complement strand
TTATTTCATGTATATATATATATATATATATATATTATATTTCATGTGTATATATATATATTTTTTTTTTACTTTGAGAAGTTGCACGATAGTTCTGTCCTTGAATAATTGAAAAATCGAGAGATTCAGGAGTCGATCAATTTTTACGAACATAATTACGAAAATATCGAGTGAGAATTTTCCACCCCTCGCAATATATTCAGACAGATCAGATAGGTCAATCAGATTTGTCCGAATAAATCAGAAGTGCCAAATGAAACAATATTCGTGCACAATGTTCGTGAATTGTTAAACTGAAAATAATTGTTAAATTAACAAATATTGGATGACATCCAGTTTTTATAACGAGTTGCTGAAATATTGATCCAACCTGATCGAAACGCAGATTCCTCAAATATAATCGTTGGATAAGAATTTCGTATGATCTTGAGCTGCATTGCATTTATTTGATTCTGAAATTGAATTGAACGAAATACGGTGGGAAATTTGTTGCAGTTGGGTGAAAATTATATTAACGAATATCGACAGAGCAATAGCAGATAAAAAAATATTTATTACAATACTATTTTCTACTATAAATGTAACATATAGTACATTTGTAGGAAACGAATTTAAGAATAGAATCGAATAAAACATATTTCGAACTGATAGATGGTAATTATAAAATGAACGATTTCGCAAAATTATTCCCTGTCAACAGAGAAGACACTAACGAGAGAATGGAAAATAAATGAATATCGTTGATTCTCACTTCTAAGAAGAAGGCATCGCAACCAGAGAGGGAAAACGAATTTCCACGAAACTTGGAAGGAAATCACAGTCATAAAAGAGACTGACAAAAAGAAAAATATTGCCGGGTATCGTTCACTTCTCATATCTCCATTTACCAAGCAACCAATTAACAACCATCACGTTTCCAGGTATTCCTTGATCCCTGAACCTTCCTCCTGAACCCATTTGGGAGCACATTTTCTACCCAGAGTTGGTTGGCCATGGTAGCAATGGAAAGACGTTATCGAAGAAGGCGGTCGAAGAGGGTGAGCCATGGAGGAGCGGCACAGAAGGGAGAGACGAGGCGAACGCAATCAGAGGGGTTGATAATACGAGCAAGCCGATAGGAACCGACCCAAGAGCAGCGTAATGGTGTTGGTATATAAGGCACGAGCAGCGAACGTCTGCTTCTGACAGCCCATTACCACTGTACAAACGCTGGCACAGAGCTTTGGGAGGATGGCGAAGCTTCTCCTCCCTCCCAACGCTACGTCCCGTCCCTTTCTGCGTCTGTTTCCCTCCTCCAGCCTGCCGTCGCCCTTCCGCCGCTTGTACGACTTGCTCGTCTCGGGGGAAAGATGCTGGAAACCACCGAAGAACCAGCGGAACTTCCGCTATAATTTCGTCGAACACGGAAATCGCGGTCTCTTCTACTAGAAGAGGCTGTTGCCTGCGACTTTTGGGATGTTTAGGAAACCCTAGGTGGGGGAGAGGTCGTTGCCTGATGGATTTAGAATCGACGATCAGTGGAGTTGCGTGAAATTTTTGACGATTGACAAGGGAACGGAGGGTACATTTCTACAGGTAGCGTTCTTGTTTCAAAAATTGTCGGCGAACAATTTCCTTGATTTTATTTTATAATTTTATCACTTCCTCTGAAAGCACGTCCGTACGTTTGCAACAGTATCAGGCACAAGTCGACTTCTCTTTGAGGAAAATCGTCCGATATATCCTGAGATATCCTTTACGTTCGATATTTGTCATTTATTTTCTAATTTTTATCGCCGTGTCAGATATCTCAGAGCCCCGATCTTCCTCTTCTAAAGATGATTACCTTTAAATTCAATATTTCCCAATCCGTGCTCTTTCTCTCTCTGTCAAATTTTGGATTTTCACTCTTCGTTTGCCGAAAATTGAAAAAAAAAAAAAAAAGAACAATCGAATCAACCGAGTCGAAGTCAAATGTCCAAATCTAATTTGCGTCTCTTTGCAGGGCGCGAAGCGACGTCAGTTTTCAGACGAGAGACAGTTTTCAGATCTTCGTCCAGAGGGAAGAAAGCAGAACCCCGGTAAGAAGAAGGAGAAAATCCGTACGGAATCAATTCGGGCTGGTGTGTATCCGAATGCACGAGAGAGAGGGTGCACTGGTGGTTTTTCGAGGGTGGCGTTCGGGCCACGCCTGCCGGCTAGGCCACGCCCGTTCGCGAACCTACCCCCGGAGGCTGTCTCGAGGGCCGAAGGGCTAATAATTCACGTCACAAGCACACCCCACCATAAAGAGTCAACCACAGCCGTGGCGCGTCGTATATTCCATATCAGCGTGCCGTATGAACGTTATCCGGCTCCAGTTACTGTTAATTACCGATCATCTTCCGTAATTAATTGCCTGCTCGATCGATGGGATCTCTCGGCTACCGACACTGCTTGCTGCTGTGATATCGATCCTGTTGTCGGCCAATTCACGTTTCCGGAAACGTGCGACATCATTGCTTTCGCTTGGTTTCGCTCCAGCACTAGCGTTGAGATAGAGGAATTTTTTCTATATGATTTAGTGAAGATTCGAGATCTCTGTACTTGATAGACACAAAGGAAACGGTGAGAAGATAGTTTTCTTTTTTTTTTTTTTTTTTTCTTTAGAAGAAGAAGAATGGGTTTCTGAATATGTAAACTGAAGATTCAAGAACAAAAGTAAGACAATTTTTAACACAACAGGTACGTCTGCTGCTGTAGGTTGCAATTCAATGAATTTTGGGGTGCTCGCACTTGTTGCGAAGAGAAAATGGCGAAAGGAACAGAAATTAAAAATTTTAAACGTTCCATGAAACAGTTTGTAAAAAAAAAAAAAGAAGAAGAAGAAGAAGAGAGAACGGTAAAGTATTGCATTGTATTTCAATTCAACATTTTCAGCGAGGTCATGAAAAATAAAAGTAAACAGGAAATGAATAAAATGACTGAAATAAAAGCAAGCAATAAAAATTAACAGAGAGAATATCATACTCGTGAAATATGAAATAAAAATATCCAGATAGAACCAAATTGGAAAAAACATGTAGGAATTGCTGAATTAAATGCACGTTTCCATTGTGCGCGCGGATATGCTCTGGACCAGCGGCGGTGTTTTAATTCTGAAAATCGATATCATCTTTTGTCATTTATTATCTCGCCAGGGAGACAAGATCGGAACGATACAGCCTGGAGTGAGGTAATTAACTGGTCTGACAATTATGTAACATATTGACTCGTTTACATCCGGACGTGCTTCATCGTTATTTGATAATCCATCGTCGTTATGAAGATGATTGTTTTCGATGTGATTTCGAGTCGAGACCGCCGAACTTAATTCACTCACATTTTGTCCAATTTTTATTTCATTCTTCTTTTTTTTCTCTTTTTCTTTTAGCCGGGACAAGAGATAAATGAAACGAGTAGTTCTGACCTTAAAATAGTGTCTACTAAATTATATTACGTTTGAGGAATAACGTTCCGGGAATTTTACAACAAGATCTTTAAAATTCTCAAACTTTTAATATCCATTAGTCAAATTATTAACCAATGGTACAATTCAACGTTACCATCTGCAACAGATTCTTCATTATTAACTTCTGACGATTTGGCTGCCAATTCTAAGGTAATATTTTCAGTAAGTCAGTTCTCTTTAATGGTGGTGAAATTTACTATAATGTTACACGTCACAAGCAAGACAGTAGAATGGTTGTTCAAACAAATTTTTTTCAACAATCAATCTCTAAATTACCATCATCATCATCATCAGCAGCAGCAGCGGCAGCATTCCAAGAGAGACACATCGTTCAAGATGAGAAGATAAAATTCTCAAGAGGTTCAACGAGGCAAACAAATCGGCTGAAAATCGGTCACAGGACGTGAACTTGCTGAAAGGAATCGACTTTGTCGCCGGTGGTCGACGGTGTGCCCCTAAAATTAGCCACAGTGACATATTGAAGAGCGCGCCGAGGCGGGCGGGTCACGGTGCCCCATGGGCCGCTTCCCCCGGTCTGCTATTACGCACAAAAGCGGTGCCCTGGGAAAATCAACTGACGCGTAACTAAACGGTGTATCATTAATTCCGATGTGTATGTTTATATCGACAGCGTTAAGCAGCATTTGCACGGCCAATTTTCCGTGACGCTCCCGCTACCATTATAGTCTCCTTTTTTTTTCTTCTCCATGTTCTTTACTCTCTTTACTTTTTCCTTTCTTCGGCAGAAAGAGTTCCCCAAAATCGTTGAGAACGCGTGAAGAACGTCGTCAACAGTGGAAATTTCTTCATTGAAAGAAAAGGGAAAAAATTGAAGGATTTTTTAATTAGAAAGTTGTTAGAGAGATTACTAGAAGGAACTGAACGGCTAATTCAAGTTCAATTTTTAATTGAGCTTGCACAGTCATGTGATGTGAGTGATTAAGATTGCGCAATTGTCTGTGGAAGGAAATGCAGTTTAAAGGAGAAATTTAAAGTGAATTTGGACAGATGATATGCATACGTTAAATATATTTTTAGTAGACATTGAATACTACTTGAATTACTAGACGTAGATATTAATAAATGTATAAGTTCTATTTACTAGCAATTTACTATAATCACTCTGTTCAGATTGCCAGTATATTGGAGATAGTGCAATTTATTTCCAGTTTATCTATTAGTATACTGGGTACGTCCTCAGACGTACCCAGAAGATAGAAAAAGAAGAAATAGAATACAATTTTTTGATTATGCAAGTATATTCTCATATATATATATATATATATGTATATACGTGTATATATTTAAGAATTACTCTGTATATATTCACAATATACTTATCTCCATTTTATTAATACGATGTATTTAGTTTATTTAATATCCAATTGAAGTGTTCTAATGTCCAACACTTAATTAGCTCAATATTCTCAAGTGATTGCCTTACAAAACCAGCAAGGAGTTAATAAGGGAATCGATATAACAGTCAGAATTTTCCTCGTCGGCTTTTCAGCGAAACTGACGCCGCCTTTTTTTTTCATCTGCACGCAGCCGAGCTAAATTGAATCGAACGGACGTCCGTCGGCTGTGTTCAGCCTGTGTTCGTGGCCTCCTCGACACCGTCTTTCATATTCTGTGTCTTCACTGACACCGAAACCGAGGCTCTTCCATTTTTCGCAACGCTCTGTCGCGACGAACGGATACCTTTTATGCCAATCAACGGGGGCCCTCCATCGCCGAAGGTGAACGCCGATAACCGGCGCCGAGAAATCGACGTTTCCGCTCGACAGCTTCAACGCGTGCGGACCATCGCCGCGGATTGGTGAATATCCCAGAGGTGAAAAAAGCAACGACAGAGCTTCGATACTGCGGGATCATAGTCAATTCTTCGTGGTTCTGTTTCAAGGATGTATTTCGAACGAGCCCCGACGATGGGAGAGGCGGAGGAGCTGCCTGTTAAGATTGATTTGACTGAATTCGAAGCGGAGATCCGAGATTATAAATCGCACTCCGTGGGATCGATGTGACGAATAGATCGACTTTTGCGAAGACTCTCGGAGTCACGCTTGAGAGGACAGGAAAATCGAATTATCCGAGGTAAACTTGAGGCTGTTGTTGGAAATTTAAAGATCAGGAAATCAAGATCGAATCGCCACCTTGAATTGGAAACTTAGATTAGACGAAATTATTCAGTGTTGTTGCGTCGTTGATCATTGAGCTTAAAGCTACACGGTTCTTTAAAATACAAGAAAGAAGGAAGAAGATGTGAGATAGCACGGAGTCGAAACGTGTTAACCATTTAATTTTCCCGGTGCGTTTGATCCTCCCAATGGAGAGCAGCTCAAGAACCGCACGCTTCATTCTGCCACGGACCGTCACTACGGTGGTCCTTGGTCGGAGCAAACAGGCTTTGGGTCACCAAGCCTATTTGCTACACGTGTCCTAGCACGTTGAATCTCGACGACCCCCCTCCCCTTCGTTGGGTCGAAGGAGAGACCGAGTTCGTGACAAAAGGTCGGCACGCTTCGGCACGTGGCTGCCAGTGGGACGACTTTGGGGCACCAGTAAGTGCCAACCAGCAAAGGGGACTCGGAAGTCCTCTTTCTCTCTGTCCTCTCTTCCCTCCCTTTTGCTTTCTTTTTCTCCTCTATTACCTCCTCCGCTGGGCTAATTTAGGTAGCTGGTCAGGATAAGAACAGGTTCTCCGTGAATTGGATACTATTGGTTCACTTGGGGCTCTTTTGTTTGATGTCGAACGGTATACGATAATGTTGCCTGAAGATAAAACTTTGAATTCAGCGTTCGATGATAATTAGACAATGTGTTTAGATAATGACCAATTTATACGGTTAGAGCATCCAATTAGAGCTCCAAGACTTGCAACAGTCTGCAGACAATTAGCTTTTGCACTGTAAAATTCAGCAACTGTGATTTTCAAGTGACATAATTAAATAGAAAGGTTTTTAAATATTGATGTTGACGTTGTACGATGCGTATAATCGGTTCTTAAATTACAATCGCATTTTTATGATTTATATTTCGTTTTAATTTACATTTCCCAGTTTGTAGACAGATAGGCTAGATTTGACCATCAAATAAGACGGTTGAAATTATAATTAGTTATGGAACAAGGGAACGTAGACACGTGTACATTGATATTTGAATATTTTTCTCGAGCGAATCTTGAAAAATTTCCATTTTTTTTCTCTCTCTCTTCTTTCTTCCCACATTCTCGAGGCGCCTCTTTTTATTCTGCCCAGTCATTTTTCTTCTTTCTCCTGGCAATTGTCCCTGATACACCCCCTCTGTGCTCTCTTTGTCTGCGGCTCTTTCTGCCTCTCCGACCTGGTCTCTTTTCAACGTCGATTGGCCGCAATTCAGTGTCGCGTCGTTGCACACAGTTTGCGGCGGTGAACGTCAATTGCATTGCTCTGCATATATTTCATTTCAGGCTAGTCCGCGACCTATCGTCGTTTTCAAGGGATTTCAGCGATAATCTTGAGAAACAAAAAAAAAAAAAAAAAAAAAAAATAAAAAAAAAAGAGAGACAACCAAGTCCAGTTACACCGCGATGAGACGACGATTTATTCTTTTTTTAACGAGTCAAGGTTAAATATCACTTTTTAGTCATTTTGTAAATATAAAATATAAAGTTTGCAAGAGTTTAACGATAGCTTTTTTTCTTTTTTTTTTTTTACAAAAGTCAGAGTCAAGTATAATTTAATTATTTTGTTATGTTTTAATGGTTTGCAGACAGTATCAAAGATCAAATACGAATTAATTTTTAATTGTTTCGTTATTTTTCTATGATCTCCGTAGCTGTCTATTGATATTTCTGAAGAATATATTTAACAATTTACTGTTTTTAACTTACGTTTTTAACTTACGTTAATGTACGTTTTTAGCTTGAATGCAGCTGATTTTGAATAATGATTGTGAAGAGAACTGTATAAAGAGAAAGATGGAAAAGAAGTGTTAAATGCAGGAAATGATTAAACTAGAAAGTAGAATGTCATGTAACTGCAATATTCTTCTGTTATTTTATACTAATAAAAATTCATATTAATGAGAGAGGTAATGTTACTACAAATCTAACTTCATCTACAGAGTAATTGAAGCTGGTACAGCATCCGTCGGACACGAAATCCTCCATCAAACACTTTCCCTTAAACCTGAACAGATTTTCCTATTAAAAAGGGGTTCAAATTTCCACAAGAAAGTGTTTTCCCAACAACAACAAAGTGTTTCTCCTTGAACTCTTCAGGTACGTCTTCCGAATCCCAAATTCCTCATCCTCTTAAAATTACATTTAAACGCACAATGCGCAAGTGCGCTGTTCAAGCAATTAACAATGTTAAAATTTGATTTCTGAATCCTTCGTAGCCAAGGACACAACACAAATTCACCGTATCATTCCAAAATGAGCGTTCACAGTGACCTGAAACGATCAAAACTCTCTGCGTATAATCACTCCAACTGCTAAAACTCTAAAAAAAAAAAAAAAAAAAAGGATCCAATTGAACAAAGAGCTTGGAACAACAGCGAAAACCAGCGAAAATTTCTCAAGTTTACCTTTCCCAAACCACAGTTGAAACCGAAACTGGTGGCTCGGACGGCGCCGTTTTCACCAGACCAGGGCATATTTGACCAATAAATAATTTAGCAAACAAATTGATCCCCAGAGACTATAAACAGATACTTAGAGGCACGCGTTCCGCTCTGCGCCTCCGTCGGAGAATCAATTGACCATGTTTACTGCGCGAGTGGAATAAGAAACGACTGGTCAATTGATATCCGGCAAAGTGCGAGACCCCTACTGTGAGAACCGAAGTAGGGGCCTGCGGCGTGAAATCTCTATTATCGAGGGGTTGGTATGGTACCCCGTTGTCCGATGGTGGTTGTACGCGTACTTTGGTCAAACTGGCGCTGACAGGGGGACCCCCTTGGAAATAATGTAATCGCGAATTAAATGTTTGCTCGGATATCCGCGATCCCCCGGCATTTCTTCGGAGAGGAGAGGAGAGAACGCGTAGCAGCAGCGTCTGCGATATAAAATGGTCGTTTTTACCGATTAATTTAGCGTGGAACGCTAGATCTCTGTTTTCAACGAAGAAAACTAACTAACTAGGGGAAATTAACGAATGAGTTAGACGAATAATTGAAGAATCATCGATGGAAGGAAACTAAGTTCAAGAATCGACAGAGAACGAAGAGAAAATTGAATGAGAAATTCGTCGTCAACTGGACACAGTTTGTATATGACTAGATGTTAAATGACATTGGAAATAGAAGGAAAGATTATAAAATAAAATTTTCGTATTTTCGACGAAATCTCGGAGTATCGTTTCTCGAGAGGAGGATGCGAACCAGATGCGACTCAAGTATCGGTTTTTACGAGTATCAGTTCGCAAATGTTCCGGAGCGTGCCGTTTCGAGTATCACCATGACGAATTTCAAGAGCGCATTGTGTCCCCACAAACGATTATTTATCTCAATTTGTCACGTACCGCAAGGGAGAGACTTGGCTCAGATCGAGTTCAACTATCAACATTTTCGATCTCGTTTCACAAAATTGAAACCGGCCCTTTAAACACGAACTTTCATTGTTGTCATTTCGTTTGTTCGTTGCCGTTTCAATTGTCAATGGGGAATCAATTTTTACAAATAAATACAGTCGGAATGAATTGTCCATTACTGTCCAGCTTGCAAAGTCATTGCATAATATGTCATTGAGATCTCTTGCTTTTTCTAACTTGTATTTATTTTATACATTACACGCACGGTGAAGAGAATAATAATTGTACCAATGGGACAGTGAGAAATTATCGATAATTCATACTAATACGACTAAGTGAGAAAAGATCAGTGTAACAATCTACTTGGTCTCGTTTTAAAGCGTGAATGTTTTCTCAATTTGACAGTCGCGCGTTCGTTCTTTTCGAAGACGATCGTACGTCAATTTCCTCGAAAAATTGTAAAAACTCAAAACTTTCGAGGGAGGAGATCAAGAGAATCTTTCTATGATCTTTTTGTTTTTTTTAATATATCAGAGATCAGTACGAACTACTGATAATTTTTCATCAAATTCGTCATCGATAGGATCATGCATGATGTTTCCTTTTTCAGAAACTTCCTCCTCCGAGGGATCCACTCCGCTTCAAAGAGTTTCTACTACCAGATCGACCTCCAACCCGACGGATAACATCGAAATACGCAGATTGAACGTGAAAGGAACTCCGATTCTCCCATTGGGAACTTCGGTTCACGTTATACCGTTTCACCGTTATAATCCCAATTATGCTGCGAGAGATCTATGGCATATATCGGCGGCCGACAATAGTAATTCACTTTGGAACGAACCGAAGGCGAGACGGAGACGTATATGTTTTTCAGGGTAGACGGCGACAAAACTTTGCCAGTTTGCTAGGTACTACCCTAGCGGGCCAGCATTGTGATCGTATTAACACCTTGCATAATTGCATCGCCACCGACGCCGCCGCGTTTCTCATTGTGCGTCCGTTAAACACGTCTCATTTGAATATTGGTCTATTCAGCGCTCTGTCTGTCTCTCTCTCTCTCTCTCTTTCTCTTTCTCTCTATTTGGCACTGGAGAGCTCAATCGCTGATAAAGGGGAAGACCCGTGTATTCCTGTGACTGGTTCCTATAGCAATCTCTACGTTCTTTCTCAGGCTGTCAGCTTTCTTTGCTTATGCACCGTTTGATATAGATAACGTGATAGCTCCATTATCAACTCTTTTTGAAGTTAAGTCAGTCTTCCTCTTTGCAGGCAAGTAAAACTTGCCTATTAAGATCAGCTTGGTTGCTAATGATTGGCACAGGCGGTTATTGGCGCTGGTGTAAAGTTGCGCCGTTCGAAGATCTAGCTTTGAGTGGCCTCTGTTGCTTCGTTTAAAATTGCGCTTCCCCTTTTTTTTTTTTTTT
>WIUT01008649.1:0-10411 GCA_010645135.1 Tetragonula clypearis | reverse complement strand
TAATAATATATTTATATATTTTAACACTTTACCGACCGGTGATATCGTGTATTAATATATACAAATATATCGTTACGCGATATTAACACTTTACCGGCCGTGTATTAGCGGTGAAGAGTTAGCCGATTAATAGGCTACCGGTCGGTAAAGTGTTAAGGAACAAAAGAAAAAATGCTGAGCAGTAGAGTGAACATACCAGAAACCAAGCCTGTGGGGCCTGCAATTACAATCGTATCGTACAGAACAGATATAATGGGCAATGGGCAAACATTGTGCCCGTTTTTCACGGGGAGAATGATCACAGATGGCCGACGAATTGAACGACGAAAAGATTTAGGAACCACAGATCTAACTGGCTTAAACTAAAGCTACGGGGAAATCTCCCCCCCCCCCCACTGATGAAACAATGGCCTAACGAAGTGATCGAGCGAAGAAGAAACGTTTGGTTTGGTCAAGCACTTAGACGAATGATACAAATTACTAATGCTACTAGTGTTGCTTATCTGATGAATTACTTCTTGTTTACCGATCTGTGCGCTTACGTCGGAAACGCATCTTTTTTTCTCTCTTTCTTTTTTTTCCCTTTTTTTATTTTACATATTTACATCTGGTTGCTCTTCCTTCGTAATTGGTTCTACCCTCTTACCTCGTGCTAACTTCTATTTCTGGCAGATAGCTAATGATATCACGTTCTCGTTCAATTTCTCGATAGGGAACGAAACATTTTGCTCGACCTAACTGCGCGAAGAATAAACGTAACGCAATATATCCGCAAGTTATTCTCTTTGTTTCTTTCAGTGAAAAAAATCCAATCTTCTCGTAGTTCTCCGCGACTCAGATTTGCAAATTTTCCTATCCACTTGTTTCGGGACTCTGGCCGTGACTCGCGAGTCACGGCCAGTGTAATCAGTCATCGACCTGGACAGTAAGAAATAAGAAAAGCGATGATAAACCTCAGGTAGGAGTGGAGTACATCTTCATTAGCTACCAGCCGTGCCTGCGCTTCGCTTGAATAACAATTTGAAATTAGCCTAGTGTTCGTCAGTAACGAAGAGATATACCCGACGATAATAAATAAACCAAGAGAATCGAGAAGCATTTTCACGAAAAGTGAAGTTCAGCGAGCTTCACGAACTGATTATTCCTTTCGCCCGATAAGCGATCTAACCGGCGGCGTGGCGACGCACGAGGCGCGACGCTCCGCGCGAGAACGGGACAGGGGCGTCCGCCTCGAGTCATATAGTCCAGACCTGCACCTTCTCCGCGACGATGCACCAGCTCGCGTGATCGTAGTAAGACGATATAATATGCAAGTTCTCCACGTATTTGTTGATCAGTTGGTCCAGCTCGCCCTCCCTGAACACGTGATAGTACTGATGATAAGTGATGGCGCCGCCACCGCGATCGGACGGCAGGGATTCTTGGGACGAGGATCCAGTCAGGGAGTCGTTGCTTCCAGTCGTCGTTACCAGACAGTCGGTACTGCGTTTGCTATTGTCCGGATACCTGGGCGGCGTCTCCTCCGACGCGGATCTCCTTTGCAATTGGAGCCTTTGTTTCTCAGCGTACGACTTAGGATACTCGTTGGTGTTCGACAGCAGCGACATCATGCTGCTGCACAGTCTGCCAGTGGAGTCTGCACGACTTCCGTCGCTGAAGCTGATCGTATTATCAATGGATTCGCCGATGTCGCTGGAGCCTATAGAGTTGGCGCTTCTTAGGTACGGTTTCTCAGACGATTGCTTGTCCAACGACGTCGCCTCTTTCTCGTTCATGAATTCCCCGGTATTCGACACCATCACGAAATCCATTATGTCGTCCGAGCTGCTCCTGTGCATTTCCTCGTTGAAACCGTTGTTAGTGTTGCTCAACCAGGCGATCGTGTTCGATAAATCGTTGTACTTGGACTTGTTGGATATCGAGGCTGGAACGTCGTAAGAGGGCAGGGCCTCGACGTTACGTTTGTCCAGGTCCTTCCTCGACAGGTACGGCTTGTCTAAGATATTCTGGTCGTTCTTGTTCTCGTCCAGCCCGTGCATCAAGTTCTCACTGAGTTTCTCGGTGAAGTCGATCAGATGTTTGCGGCATTCTTCGTTCCACGTGTCCTCCACTTCTGGCAATTGGATATCCGACTTCGCTCTAACTTTCGTCTCGCTGCTTGCTGAACTTTCGACGCTTTCCTGTTGCGCTACTTGCGTCGGATGTGGTTTAGCGTGCGTTTTCGTGATGGCCGTTTCGACAGCGTCTTCCAGGGAACTGGCGACGTTCGCTGCTGCCTCTAGAAGCCTAGAAGACTGAGACGAGCTACTGTCACCGGTTGTCTTCGTCTCGTCTTCCTTCGAGTCAGCCACGTACCCGGACGATTCGTCAGCTGTCGTCACGTCGCTAGGATCGGACACGTTTTCAGCCGAACTGTCCAACACTTCGGACTCGGTGCACTCGGATTTCGTATTATCCTTCTTAGCCATGTATCTCTCGTCGGAGATAACGCTGATCACAGAACCTACGGAATCCGGCGAGGACACTCCGCTGGAATCGCTGTCGAGGTCGTCAGTCTCCGGATTGAACAGCTCCAGCGAGAGCAGCCGTGGCAGTACCTTGGTAACGGCCTCTAAACGACCACTGGCTGTCGTCGAAGCTCTTCTGACCAGAGGGAACGATGGTTTGGTTCTTGTTGCGAAACCAGGCTTCTGTTTCAGCAGCTCCTTGATCTGATTCAGTCTGGCTTTACGACTGTCTTCCTCCTTACTGATCTCAAAGGTGCTGCTCTTCTCGTGCAACGATACATCCGGACTGTTATCGTCCACAGGTAAGAGTGGCGTGGTGTCCTTGATAGTTTTCGGTTCTTCAATCACCTCCAGACTCTCGGTCATAGACCTGTAAGCGCGTATAGTCTGCAAGCTGGGCTTCTTCCCCTCCAGGAAATTATTCCTTCCACAGATCTCGCTGTCGACATTTTTTTTACTACCCTGCAACGAGTCCCCCCCGTTGGTTGGCGGATGGTGGCCGTTGTTCAAAACCTCTCCTGTCCTCTTCGCGTTGACGGTATTGTCTCCGTTAGGTGTTTGTTGCTGGCTGGCGACAGTGTTCGAACCAAAGAACGGCCTGGTAAATACAGGATTTAAAGCACAAGGGGATAGGCCAGGTGGACTGGGTGGTGGTAGAGACTTGCTGGTAGCTGGGAACTGTTTGAGCAACGGGGATATGGAAATGACCTTCAATCTCGAGTTAGGTGTATCAGGTGGATGTTTGACGCGTGGCGAAGGTGGTGCTGAGATACTTCCCAGCTGAGGCTGACCATTGGAGGCTGGGATAACAGCCTCTGTCGTTGGCTGCGCGTCCTGCTTTGGCACGTAAATCACGGACGCGAAACTGTCCTCGGAATCGACGCTCGTGTCGCTTTGCAGACTGCTGTCTTTCGACGAGTCTGAGCCATCCTCGCGAGACAAGCGTCTTTCGATCACCTCGGTCTCTCTTTTCGACGCAGTGGCTGGCTGAACCTTCGAGTCATTGTCCTTTGTCTTCGATGATTCGTCGAACGACGCGTTAGCCGTGTTCGCGTCGTTCTCGCTGGACTTCCATCCTTGTAAGATCTTCACGAATCCGTTTTTGATCGATATGCCGGACACCTCGATATTCGTCGTGGATTGTTTAATCTTGTTCGTAAGGCCACTTTTCAACAGTTGAAATCTCTTTGTCGCGTTTACGGAATAGAGGGAGTCTCTGAGGGATTCAAAGGTTTTCCCCTTGCAGATGATATCCTCGTTCAGGGACGCCTGTTTCATTATGTTCCTTCGTACCCTTTCTTTCTCTTCTAGCCGATCGGTCGACATTAATTCCTCGTTCATCGAGCTCTGTTTCAAGATGCTTCCCCGTTTCAAGTAGTGACCTGAAGGCGTTACCTGAGGTGGCAAACACAGCCAAATAAATGTATTAACGTTCGAATTCTTCTAGTTAAAATGAAATTTTCTAGATTTCTTTTTCTACTCTGCACGCTTCAAATAATAATAATAAGAACCTGAAAGTCTGGAATGTCCTTAAATAGTTGTTGAATGGCAGTGTTATCAGGATGTTCCAAACCAGTGTCGTCCACGAGGTGAGTCTTCTGCTTAACCAGACGTGGCTTCGAGCCGCTCATCGACGACGACGTCCTCGATTCACCGTCCAGGTTCAATTCCGACGTCAGCACGGAGCACAGGCCAGGAATGCTGGATCTAGATCGCACGAGGTCCAACCGCTGGATCTCCAGAATATCGCCCAGACTCTTTGACTTGATACTCAGAGAGTCTGACTGCTTGTTCAACGTCACGTTAACATCCTCCACGCGGCGTAACTCGATCGGCAGCTCGTCCACGTCCGCCGGTCCCTCTTGCTCGTAGTCCTTCCGGTTCTTCCCACTGCCGCTCTGCCAACTGTCGAGGAACCAAGGCCGATTTCCAGATCCACGTCTGCCTCCTGCTAATTTCTAAAGGGACGAATCAAATTTTTATTACCGTTACTTGTTATACCATGGATTACTTTCCATCGCAAGAGTAGAATCACACGCGTACAACGCAGTCTAAAGATACTAGAGATAGGAAGTATACGTCTCATTTGTTCTTCAACTTTTTTATCAATGACTGTTTTCACTGTATTTATTTGTCTGAAATGTATATTTCATAGGCACAGCAGTTTCTTTCAAAGGGAATACAGGATACAAAGATCTTGCAAAGATCTCAATAAAGGCTGCGTTGTTGGAATTGAATGGCTTCCTTGAAAATTTCGACGATTGTCGAACATTTGCGGGAAAGGAAACGACAAATTATTCGTGCAACCCCTCCCACCCCCGTTGACAAACGATCCTCGTTGTCACTTTGCCCGTTTCAGTTGCGTCTGCAAGCAGTTACCCTACTTTTTCAGCGCTGAGCACTTTTCGTTACGGTTGCGCCCGGAATCGATAAGGACACTGCCAACAATTTGGCCATATATTGCTAGAAATTATCGTGTCGCAGCAGTGACGCGCAGGCGAGAAATAGGTGGAGAAAGTGAGAGGGAATTTTGCGAGCGTTGGCACGCAATCGTACGAACACGTGACAATGGAGAAATATTCAAGAGAAATGGACAACTTCGACGCTGGTCTCGATTACCTTTCGTTTGTTTCATTTATTTATTCGTAATCAAATGCTCAGGGTGACAATCCAGCTTCTCAGATTATTATAGTGACCAGCCACGGTAGATTCTACGACAGGCATCGCTATCGTAGCTGGCATAATTCTACGTCTTTCAAAAATTCCAAAAATTTGGTGTAATCCTAGATTATTCAAAAATTCCAAAAATTTGGTATAATCCTACGTCTTTCAAAAATTTCAAGAATTTGGTATAATTCTACGTCTTTCAAAAATTCCAAAAATTTGGTATAGTCCTACGTCTTTCAAAAATTTGGTATAATCCTACGTCTTTCAAAAATTCCAAAAATTTGGTATAATTCTACGTCTTTCAAAAATTCCAAAAATTTGGTATGATCCTACGTCTTTCAAAAATTTCAAGAATTTGGTATAATTCTACGTCTTTCAAAAATTTGGTATAATTCTACGTCTTTCAAAAATTCCAAAAATTTGGTATAATCCTACGTCTTTCAAAAATTTGGTATAATCCTGCATCTTTCAAAAATTCCAAAAATTTGGTATAATCCTACGTCTTTCAAAAATTTGGTATAATTCTACATCTTTCAAAAATTTCAAAAATTTGGTATAATTCTACATCTTTCAAAAATTCCAAAAATTTGGTATAATTCTACATCTTTCAAAAATTTCAAAAATTTGGTATAATTCCACGTCTTTCAAAAATTCCAAAAATTTGGTATAATTCTACATCTTTCAAAAATTTCAAAAATTTGGTATAATCCTGCGTTTTTCAAAAATTCCAAAAATTTGGTATAATCCTACGTCTTTCAAAAATTTGGTATAATCCCACGTCTTTCAAAAATTCCAAAAATTTGGTATAATTCTACATCTTTCAAAAATTTCAAGAATTTTGTATAATCCTGCATCTTTCAAAAATTCCAAAAATTTGGTGTAATCGTACATTTTTCAAAAATTCCAAAACTTTGGTATAATCCTACGTCTTTCAAAAATTTGGTATAATCCTACGTCTTTCAAAAATTTGGTATAATTCTACGTCTTTCAAAAATTCCAAAAACTTGGTATAATCCTACGTCTTTCAAAAATTTGGTACAATCCCACGTCTTTCAAAAATCTGATATAATCCTGCATCTTTCAAAAATTCCAAAAACTTGGTACAATCCCGCGTCTTTCAAAAGTTCCAGAAATTTGACATAATCCTGCATCTTTCGAAAATTTCAACGACTCATTCGCCCGGGATCTTCTTTTTGCAGCATTTTCAGTGGGCTCACAATTGGTGTCGTCTTCTCATCTTCATATTTCGGGGCAAACCGAAACTGACCGTGTTGGTTTCCGCGTTTCTGATTTTTACATTTCGTTTGTCCCTTCTTTCTTTCCGACAGTTAGCTGACTTTCCGACAGCCGTGATATATCAATGGACACAGACGTTAAAACCACGTTACCTGCAACGCGCGACGGAAGAAACTGTAACAGGTCTCATTGGGGCTCGATAGGCTGCTGGTTGACGGTGACGGGCTGAATATCGGGTCGATCCAATAGCTCTTGCTTTTGCATTTTCGTTCGCCGTTCCTGAAACAACAGTCCAATTAGACGTAATTGGCCGAGGCGATCGCGATTCGCCTTTGTAAGGTAGAAAGGCAGACGACGACGATGGAAAGGCAATTTTCGAAAATTACCGATTCTAAAGCGTTCCTCCTCTACCTTCTCACGCGTATTAGGCTTGAATTTCTGTCAGTTTGTTGTTGGTTATATTGAGTTGAATGATATTATGTTACCTTTTGGAAGACGACAGGAATTTCTGAGCATTCTGATTGCAGTGTAAATCGGTGGCGTGCGGCACGCTGGAACGTTTCGATCTATTTGTCACCGAGTTTATGCAGTACGCTTTGGGCCACGGTACCAACACATCTTGAGACTCGAACTGTAAACGAAAAAACGGTGAAACTTTTTTTTTTTTATCGATGTACGTGCTTTTTATTTATAAAAATGAATAGACAGCAGCGTCTTTTACCTATTTTCACTTTATTTTCAATATTATTTTATCTATACATATGTTCACGTCTTGAGACTCGAATTTTAATTGAAAAAGGGGTGGAACTTTTTTTTTTATCGATGTACGTGCTTTTTATTTATAAAAATAAATAGACAGCAGCGTCTTTTACCTATTTTCACTTATTTTCAATATTTATTTATCTACACATACGTTCACGTCTTGAGACTCGAATTTTAATTGAAAAAGGGGTGAAACTTTTTCTTTTATCAATGTACGTGCTTTTTATTTATAAAAATGAATAGACAGTAGCGTCTTTTACCTATTTTCACTTTATTTTTAATATTTATTTATCTACACATACGTTCACGTCTTGAGACTCGAATTTTAATTGAAAAAGGGGTGAAACTTTTTTTTTATCGATGTACGTGCTTTTTATTTATAAAAATGAATAGACAGCAGCGTCTTTTACCTATTTTCACCTGTTTTCAATATTTATTTTATCTACACGTATATGCTCGCTGCTATTCTTAATGATACATCTCTAAGATGTTATTATTTGAAGTGACAAAAATGAAAATTTACACGGGGTGAAATATCTCGCCTTTGAAGGTGAAATTTATTCTGAACTTCTGAACAAAATACGCGCTGTAAAAATATATATATACGAAAATATGTTTTTTTTTTATTTTTTTTTTTTTTTTTTTTTGGTTTTCTGAACAATTGACCACACACCACGAAACGACACCCCGAAAGAAAAAACATTCGAGCTGGAAAAATAGAAACATTCAGAAATAGATTCGAACAATTTACCTTGACTATGTACATTGAAATAATCGTATCGATTGACCGTCATGCTTGCGTGGGTGTATTTCATAGGCATGTTCGAATACCGTTTGAATTCAATCGTATCGGATAACGACATTTTTTAAATCGACTCGAACAGACTATATATATATATCTGCAAATCCTTGGAATAACTCGTAATCCAAAGCTTAAAACGTTTTTAAACACTTTGCTACGTATTGCACATAGTTTTCGTAAAAAATCGAAACATTCTATTTGAAACAAAACAGGCAGAAGATAAATCGAAACGAATTATAAAATGACATTTTAATAATATAAAATGACATGACATTAAATAATAATATTCATTTTATAATATCGAAATGATAATGAATATTGTCAAATATTTCTATAACCCTTGAACGTTCGATTTCTTTTTTTTGTATGATCCTTAAACGTTTGATCTAATCTTTTTTTTCCTTTATATTTCGAAAGTTGTACGTCGAAAGTTCTGTGTTTGAAACACACGAGGGCAAAAGACAAATCGAAAAGAATAATAAAATAATTGTCAAACAAGGATTTCTACGTTTTATCTAATTTTTTTTTTTTTTTAATATTTTGAAAGTTATACATCGAAAGTTCTCGCCTGACTATACACTTTCTGTGTTTGAAACACACGAAAGCAAAAGAAACACAAATCGAAAGGAATCGTAAAATAATGATCAAACAACGATTTCTACGTTTTATCTAATTTTTTTTTTTATATTTTGAAAATTATACATCGAAAGTTCTGTGTTTGAAACACACGAGGGCAAAAGACAAATCGAAAAGAATAATAAAATAATTATCAAACAAGGATTTCTACGTTTTATCTAATTTTTTTTTTTTGTTTTATATTTTGAAAATTATACATCGAAAGTTCTGCGTTTGAAACACACGCGGGCAAAAGACAAAACGAAAGGAATCACGAAAATAGTTATCAAACAAGGATTTCTACGATTTTCGAACGTTTAATATTTTTCTTTTTTTCTTTTTCGAAAGTTATACATCGAAAGTTTTGTGTTTGAAACACACGAGGGTAAAAGACAAATCGAAAGGAATCGTAAAATAATTATCAAACAAGGATTTCTATGTTTGATTTTTTTTTTTTTTTTTTTTTTTTTTTCTATAATCCCTAAACGTTTGATTTTCTTCCGTTTTTTTTTTTTTTTTCTTCTTAAACATTTCATTCACCTTTCTGTGCTTTTGTTCCATAGCCCATACTGATATGACCAGCCGACCGCCAATCCGCAATACTCGTGCAAGTTCTTTCAACGCGTGGACCCGCCTCTCTGTTGTGGCAAAGTGGTGCACCACGGCGATAGAGAGCACCGCGTCGAAACTCTCATCTCGAAACGGCAGGGCTAGATTATCGCAGATCAATACCTGCAACGTGAACGACCAGCCTCAGAGCGTAAGACATTTTTATGCCGATTTCATACGATTTTTTTTCATTTTAAAATTCACACAAATTCCTCGCAAATCGCAAGCGGACTTTCTTTTGTGCATCTGCGACGCGAAAAATTCGCGCAGAACGCTAGAATAATGTGCATCTCAAAGTCATTTCGAATTTACTCGTGTAATGATTACACCGTCAATTTTAATTTAAAGTCGCTAAATTCGCGCAGAATACAGTGGAATAATGTAAATTTCAAAGTGAATTTCGAATTTACTCGTAATGATAATTATATCATATTTTAATTTAAAGTTACCAATTTGTAAATTCGAAGTTACTGATATCCGGCAGTGGGGACAAATTTTCTGCTTCGGCTCTGTTTCGTCAATTATGAAAATATATCAAACAAAAAAAAAAAAAAAAAAAGAAATCCGCAGTCCGCTCATGTCGAATCTATGGAAATATCTATAGTATCCATAGTATTAATGACGATATATATATATATATATATATTAGTCCCTGCCAATGTCGCTCGCTTTCAATCTCACTACGCGCTGATTATAACTAATTTTCTATGAGAAAAGCGATTCCGGATACAATTAATACCGCTCGTTGTGATTAGACACTGGAGAAACAGGATACGGATATAAGAGTTCGTTTCCGGTTACCAGGCTGCCGGTCAATTTTCTGTAACGCTTGATACTAGCATTTTCTGAATATGATTATATTCACCTCGTTTTCTTTCTCACGCGCGATATCCGTGAAACGTTTGCACCGGTCCACTCCTACTTTAAAGATGCTGTGATTAACGCTCAGGTACTTCCCGTTGCCACAACCTGAACAAGAGCGATGGGGATTAGCTAATGATCACCGAGGAACTTTTCCCGAATAAACATGTTCATTACGTAAAGATCCAGCACTTTGAAATACTCTAATAACGCAAGAAGAAGAAAATATTGGAGAGCATAGTCTTGGAACTTTGATGCTATTTTCCTGCGATTTCCCTTCGAATAATCGAATAATATTTTTCGTAGAGAAATTTCAAAATTGAGGACAAGTGAAAAAATCATTTATCAAACT
>WIUT01008648.1:0-10411 GCA_010645135.1 Tetragonula clypearis | reverse complement strand
TATATATATATATATATATATATATATATATATATCACCGAATTCCCGAGACTCGATGGAAAAAGCTTTTCCCGCTATGAATATAGGAAGCAGTCGATCTCGTTTTTTTTTTCTCCTTCGGGGGTATCGCGAACCGTCGCCGGATTAAAGCATTGTGTCATTCTTATTCGTTCCGCGACGGCCAGGAAATGTAGGTCGACGGTGCTGTTTCGAATCGGGCAACGATAATTGCAGTGAAACGAACAGGAAGCGAAGATCGTTTCTTTCTCTGTGTTGAAGATAAATAGAGATCGCGGTAGGTAGCACACCGGCTGTATAGCGCACCTGACCAACCCCCAGTCAGGATCAAGATGAGCCTGCGCCATCGTTTCCCATTTACAATCGCCTGTAACAACTTCAGCTTGTAATTGAAATCACAACGGCGTAATTACATTTGTAATTAATTCCGCGATATAATTGCTCTGACTTCGCCGGAATTTCGCTGTGACTTGGTTGACGTGCTCCGTGTGTGTTTGTTTCTACGTGAAACGAAATGTGTATCGATTCAATGCGTAAGAACAGAACAAACAAGACGAAGAAAACGCGCGAATGGTCTCATAACTTCTCTGTTGGGATTTCTGTTGCGCGAAAGATATTAAATCTGCACGGAAAAGAAGAAAACAAAAACGGGGTGGGGGGGAGGACGCGGATGAAAACAGAGCGAGAAGAGGGATTGGATTTATTAAGAATTTCCAACTTCATTCATGGCGTGGAGAGTCGCGCGATAGCTCGAATTCAGTGACCTGATTGTGCGATTGTATCGGGCTTTCGACGAGACGCGACGAACAATGCTCTATCCTGCGCCGATATCGCTTGAAATGAAACCGTTTGCGGCTAAAATCGATGTTCGCGAAAGTAGTCGATTGTCGATCCTCGTTGCATTATCATTGCCGATTCTTGCGCAAATTCGTAACGATTAAGGAAATTGCGTAATAAGTTACAATCAGAATTTCCTTCAGTCTCAAACTATGAATATTTCGTGCATTTCAAAGACATTGCGAAATTTGAAGATCGGACGGGATCAAAGAGAAACAGAAAATTCATTGATTATCGATTCGAATAACGATCGAAGTTTGTTGTAGTTGATTAAATTAATAACAATAGAATGTAAACAATTTTTATCGGTTGAACGAGCGTTATACGCACATAACGCAAGATGATTTCTAAAACTCCTGAAAAGTTGTTAATCATCTTTCATATTCTTCGCTAGATATCAAATTTGTTCAACACTTATAAACTGAAATATACGCATATGCAGTATCATGTTAAATAGTCGAAGTATCTTTTTTAAGAATTTTAAGAAGAACTTCAAGAGAAAAGTATTCAGCAGTAAATTTAGAAACGGAATTTATTAAACGAAAACTTTCCAGGGACAAGTGTCCAGCGTTTCCCTGAAAACGCAAAATGGAGGCTTCTCGCCGCTTGTAAAAAGGGATTACACCGGCTCACGCGGGAAACCGTTTCATTTTACGTTGGTCATTCTTTCTTTCGCACCGGCGAGCCTCGGTAATTGTATCAACTTTCCAGGGAGAATCCAGGCTGGTTCAGAAATTCCGCTGGATTCTGGTTCAACTCACGTTTCGGCTACGGACTTATGAACGCGTACGCTCTAGTCTCGGCCAGTTACAATTGGACCACTGTGCCGGACAAGGCCATCTGTAAAGCGGACGTGGCCAAAGTGTAAGTGACAAGGAGGAAATTTTACTCTTCGCTCACGACGAAATTCTTTACCAATGTTATCAATTGCAGAGATGACGGCAGACACTGCTGAAAAAATTCGTATTTCCATTAGACGAAAATTTGCGAATTTCCAATTGTAGCGCGAGCGAGTGAATTTCATTTACTAGTACATATTTGTTTGAAAAATCAAATTCGAATCTTCGACATATCTAATTCTATGTAATTGACAACTGATCGTTAAATGCGAAATTTGGCGAAAATCGATCGATATATAAAAGAAGTCCTACGAAGAATTACTCGATCGATCATTAAACAATATATAAAAGTTCTACGAATTATTAATTGACTAATTTTGATCATTCTGCTGGTTCTAGTACTAAAAAAAAATAATTAATTAAAGCGAAGTAGAAACGAATGTTAATTTAAATTTTTCATTAAAACGTATGCGAACGTGTTATACACGGTCAAGGGAGAAAAGAAAATGACTAATCAGACTTATACAGAATGCAACACAGATACGCGTACCGTTAATCGATAATACGGACGTGTCTCGTTGTAGTCGAACCAACTACATGCAAATACTGCGCACGTAGGATTTACCACTCACGGTCCATTTAGATTACCATAGTTGAACGTGATTCTGTACGCTGCTTTAAACACCGTTAACTCTGAATACTGAAACAAGCTTTCGAGCTTTCGAACTTGAAACTTTCACCCGCCATTTCGCCAACTATCAAATGCGTCACACACTTGCGTCTCAATTTCCACTTTCTATTAACCTAATCCAGGGACTTCCTCGATCGCAAACTTCCGCGATCGTAAATTTCACACACAGTTGATAGATATCAGAATTCATAACCGTCCTCGGATTCAATTTCGTTTCAATCCGATTTCAAATTAAATCAGAGAATCGAGGATCCATGATAAATAAGAAAACTGTTATGGCCAACGTACACGAGCAACGAATTCTAACTAGTCTCAGAGAACTCTAGATTTCTATCATTCTTCGATTCAATTTCATCCTTTTATCCTTTAATTTCACTTCAGCTTGACTTTAAACTCAATTAAATTGCAAAGCGAAGAGATCCGAGTTATCCAGTCTCATGCATAGAGTTTCTTATAATTTCTTTATTCGGTAGAAGAATATTAAAGTTGCCCGTTTCCTTGGGCGATCCTAAGACACAGGGCTGTCTCCGAGAAGAACGGAAAACAGAGCCGCGAGCTACATTGTACATTCGCTTTCTTGCAGTCACCTTGCTTCAGGTGATGTGGCCAGGTTGTGTCTGTCCCTGTTCCTTTAAAAAGCGCAGCGAAGCTCCGCTGACTTTTTACGTCCTTAAACTCGACATGCCGGGGAGTGTTCTTCAGTCATTCGTTACTGCACCGTAATAGGGAAAAGCACGCGCAGTCGAAAAAAAAGTGGAACGTCTCGAGGACTTTTCGTACGTTGCTCGCACGTCTATGATTCTACCGTTTTCTCCTCGGATAAAAAGCAACTTCGCTTTCTTCTCGCGGAGCTAAACGTGCCCTGACGCCTCGCGCCGGAAACTACAGCTTTCATGCAAGTTCCCCGTCATCGTGCAGGTTTCCACGTCGCCGCGTTTCTCGTCGAAAAGCGTTCCACTGAAATTCCAGTGTCAACAACTCTCTTCGGCCATCAATTGAAATTCAAAACATTATACGAAATGGACAGTTGTCAGGATATCGTTCTCTTCGGTTGAACAAAAATATTCTGGAGAATAGAATTTTTTAAATAAACAACACGAAATTCTACCGTAACTTCGTCTCTCCTTTCGTTACGATGCCACTGAACAATTTCCATTTTCCGTTGGAAAATATTTCTACCAAGATATTTCTCGCAAAATTGTCAGACAACATTTTTTCGCTAAAAAAAAGAAAGAAAAAAAATACCCAAAGTCGTTTCATTAGTAATTGATATCTAACACAATTATCGAATGACATTTAAAATGACATTTACGACTAGCCAACGAAACGGGACGCGTCTCGGTCTTGACAATCAATATCCCAGGAAGTTTCAACCAGCTCTATTGACAAGACACGGCTGCGAGCGGAAGCGGCCCGCAATTTACATACACGTGTGTATATAAGAAAATGTTCCGTTCCGGCTTAGAATCGACAAGAAGCTGGCTTATGGAAACACCAGGCGGCTGCGATTCGAAACGGAGGACGAGTGTCGATCAGCGGGCAACGAGATTACGTTTTTGGAACACGTGGAAATCGAGGTCACCCTCGAGTACAGCCTTCGCGGCGCACTTCAGATGCATCTGACTGCACCCTCAGGTACGCACTCTTTATTTTTTCACGTAAGCTCAACCTCCCTCGAAGATCTCGCTTGAGGATTTCCCTTTCGTTTCCACGCATACGCGTAAGCATTGAGACAAACATTTGCTTGAGAATTGGAAAAATCGAGAATCTACAAAATTCGTGATTTTACGAACCACGATGAATTGAAAATAAGACGTATCATAATAGTTTCGAGTGAAAGTGTCTTAATTACGAGTTGTCGACTAATTGTAACGAATGCTTATTGAGATTGTGGAAAAATCAGGGAAAAAAAAGTGGAATTCTCAAACACGTAACGAACTGAATTTCCCTATTAGTCGCCTTTTACGACACGCAGGGATTACGGTGAGTCTATTCTACCCCCCGAGCTCACAGGGGGAACAAGACGAAAGGATTTGTTCGAGAAAATACTTCGACAGACACTTTTATGTCTATCAAAAGGACAATTTCCTTATATTTCCAAAATTACAGTCGAAGAATATTTTTCTACCGTCAAACTCTTTCTACTGGCGACAATAAATACCCTACGTACTTCAAAAATCATTATAGAAAATCTAGTTTTCATATTACCATTTTATAACTTCATAAATCTTCATTAAATTCGGGATTTTTATGCATCCGTGGGGAAGTGTATAAACAAAACAAAAATACTGTGAAAATTACTGCACAAAATGCCCAATACACAGAAGTAAATAACAGTAATCTAATTTATCACAATTTCGATATCATATATGAAAAGTAATTTCTTTCTTCTTTTTCCCTTTTTTTTTTTTTTTTTTTTTGCTTCGAAAATTTCCAAGCGCACGAAACACAGAGAAAATCGAGAGGCGGGTCAATTAACGCGAATAAATTTCATTCCTCGGAAAAACAAGCAGCGGAAATGCCATGCACCGGAGGAAATCACGTAGCTCTCTGTTCCCGTTTGCCGACCGAAATTACGTCGAACTTCGTTGTTTTATCGAATATTCGCTGGATCCACGCGCGGGCATGGGGCTATTAATATAATAGAAATGCGCGAACGTGCGCGGAATTAAACGTGGCGGCACAATGGCCGGGCCAATCTCTGTCCGATTCATTAGAATTAGCTCGATTCAATTCCACTACTGTGAAATCATCCGCAATATCCCGTTTCTGCGTCACATATGGCGAGTCTTTTCAAAGACGACAACTGATATTTCATAAAAGGCAGAGGAAAAAAAAATGTTTCAGAGAATTTCTTACTTGACAAATGTAGATGGACAAGAAGGATCAAGAAGCCTTTAATCAGATTTGCAATACTTTGAGCATACTACCACCGAGAAAGCTACGTATTTGTAGTGTTAAACTGCGAAGGCGACGGCGAATTAATGCCTCTATTTATTCTTTATAATTGAGATATCAATCATTTTGTACAATCTTTTCCCTCGAGCATCAGATGACGAACTTTGCACTCGAAAATATTTTCTTACTTTTTTCCAAAGACCAATTTACGAGAAATGTTTACAATTACAAGTAACTCAGGGTTAATAAAGTTCATAAATTTACGTTGAAATTGGTTAATTTCACGCAACCACACGGACGATAATTTCTTTCTAAGGGGAAATGAGACAACGTGAGAAAAGGTATGGGGAATAAATTATTACGTCTAGGAGATAATCCCAGCGGCAGGCCAATTTGTCTTGCCTTGTTAACAAGTTTAGCATTACGTTCCAAAAAAAAAAGGGGGAAGTTAATTATTAAATACGAGAATGATACTAAAAACGTGTAGCAGTAATAGAAAATTTCATTTCAAAAAGAAATTTTATAATTGGAATCTAGTTGATGCAATCAGAATTATTCAAGATATTAATAGACCTCAATGAGCTGGAAAAATCTTGAAACAAGTAGCACATTTATTTCAAGACTAAAAAAACATTTGTTTCACGCAACGAAAAATCTGCAGAAATACATTAACGATTATATATTCTGTTGTAAAATGTACTTACAATTGGAGAAATTTATTGTCTACGACAAATACTGGAAGAAAGCATTTTGTATAGGTGTTAAACACAAAGGACATGAATTTCCACTCGTACATTCGATCTTTAACGATGTTGAAAAAGCGTTTTTCTGGTGCAAGACGTATTAATACATCTCTCGCCTCGACGTAAGAAAGTTCGGAGGGGCGGTGAGGGGTTAGAGGCAAAAGATTCTTTGCTAAATTTCTCCATAGAAACTGGTAGGTGTTACATAAGGTGAGCCATAAATCTTGACTGCTCCACTGCTTGGAAACGGTGGTTCGCGACACGAAATCGATCTCGAGCGGCGACGTATACCTCGATCGCATCTGTGTACGTAGTAAAAATCTTATTTCTGAGCGACCATTCGCGAGCATTCTTCTGATCCCAATCCAACGCTATGGAATCCGTTTCACTCCGCGATAAATAAATACGCGACAGACCGAAACAAACATTTTAACCTACATTCATCAAGCATACGCGAGAGCGTCACTTCGCTGTTCAAGTCTTTTAAATCAGAGAGCTGAAAGCTCGTGGAAATACTATAGGAAAGTTTTACAAGAGATACGCGAGATGCTAGTTTATGATCAAATTAAATGCGCGCAAATATATTACATTAAGCCTAGTTATCTTCATTTCTTCAACTCAGAAGCGCGAAACTCATACATTTCGCAGTCACGTTTTCAGATAATAATCATACGAGAATTATTGCATTCTACTCCCCGCCAGACTGGACGGATTTCTATGCATTTATAGGAAATTTGAAAGAATAATATTCAAAGTACAGTTTCTATAATCTTCTACCAAGATTCTGTTCCTTTAATCACGTTCTCGAAACTATGAATTTGCCTAAGAAGAAGATCTGCTCGTTACGCGATCCAATGAAATTAATTACTTTTTTCTTTCCTGTACTCTTCCCAAGGGACAAAGGTACAGGTACTAAAGCCAAGGAAGTTGGACGATTCAGCTGCCGGATTCGAGAAGTGGAAATTTATGTCCGTGGCATCATGGGGCGAGGATCCACGTGGCAGCTGGTTTCTAGACATCCTCGACGAGGTAAGAGATTTATACGTTCTAGGAACTAATAATAAAGCTACAATTAGCAACAAACACCAATTCAATCTGTACAATTCTTTCCTCAGATTGGACCGGAAGAGAATAACGGAACGATAAAGGCGTTCACGTTGATCTTACACGGAACCAGGAGAATGCCAAGGTATCGAAAAAAAGGGCCACGAATTTACAACCAGGACTACAACCGAATTCGTAACATCGTGAGTAGAATTGAACTGTTCCTCCCCGTTTGATAGTTAGTAAGAGACCATGCTCGTGTACTCGTGCTCGCTAATATCTTCGATATTTTCCGCGAGGAACGTACGTGAATATTTGTCACAGGACGAGGATCAATCATTTACGTCGTTCAAGAAGAAGCTGGGCTTTGGACACGCCCAAGAGACAAACGACATCTATGAAAGAAACTGGCTCAAGCTTTTAGGAATATAAATCCTCGAAGGAAAATTATCTTACACTGCACAACGTACGCAAAGGAAAGCACGAAAACGTATCAAACTCCTACGCTGAAACGTATTTCCATGTATTTCCATCTATTATTCTGTGTTGTCGTTCGTATAAAAAAATGATCTCTGATGCAGCGGACGAATATAACTGATGACGTAGAGATCATTAACGGACGGTTACGGTGCAAAGAGAATTTTCCAGCAACTTCGCTCAAAGAAACCTGCACAATGAAACAGCGGAATAAAACATAACAAAAAAAGAAGAAAAACAAAAAGAAAATTTTTTAAAAAACGAGTAGAAGTAGAACAGCGGAGAGTCTGTTTGAGATCAGGTTCCCCGCGTGGTAGATTAATGTTTTCGTCGAGCAGAACAACAGTCAAATTCCATTTCCTGCGCAAACGTGACGCCACTGTGGCACATTTTAGCGCTCAAGTTTCTCTCGTTCTCTACACTTGCAAACTACCGCGGGTGTCTTTGCAGCGACCCGAAACTCCACTCGCAATCGCGAAATTTGAGAAGGTTTACTCTAGGCACCGGGGGACTCGGTATTTTACAATGAATTAACATTCACAACCCTCCAACCAGGAAACTTCCCCCGTCGCTTCTGCGCCACGTCCCGACAGGATTTCACTGCGTATCAGGGAATTAAGATTTACTGTTAGACGTTAGCATTAGGATTTTTATTTCAATTGATGCAGATAAATAAATAAATTGCAAATAACACGGTTGTCATTTTCGTCACTCTAGAGTACTAATATCTCTTTGAGCAAATTTTCTACTTTATGCATTCCTTTATTATCTACAGGTGTATTTCTGGATTTTTGAGAACTCCTACGTTTCTGTATCTCTGTATTTCCACAATCCTGCAGCTCTATATTTCTATATTCCTACCATTTTTACTATACAGCCGCAGATATTCCCATGTTTTTAAATTCCTATATTCTCAAATTCCCTCGTCCCTTAGTTTCTACATCACTGTATTCCTATATTCCTGTGCGTATTTTTATATTTTTAATGCACGAGACGAAAATTCACGAAAAGGTTGCAAGCTTCGACGCGTTCGCCTGAAATTTACTTCTACGCCTGTTGGATAACCTCGATATTTTGGAAATACTGTACGAGGGTTAAACAGAGATTTATGTGTTCAAGAGTATTCCTAGCTCTTCAATGGTTCCTCTCTGGAAAGATATTATTACATCGTTTTCGTGGTAGCTCGATGAAGCGTAAGAAGCAGTATTTAAGACATCGTTGAACACACCTTAAATAGAACGTGACCGAGTTTGGATATTCTTTCCCGTCCCGGGCAATGCAATTAGGTTCCCTTCAAATTCGTTCTTCCCCGAACGAGTATCGTCGATTCTAGAATCTTTTTTCTACGAAAAAACGTCGATGCACCTAATACCAGGTAAATACCAGGAATTTACGTAGGTAATAAATCTTTGGAAGGTGATTGCAAGAGCGAATTGAGAGAACGTCGTTTGTTGTAAATTTCAATCGGAATATTCAGAAACGAATATTCCATCGTGCTTTTAAACTCGCTCAATCGAGCGTCCCATTCGTTAATTATTCATAAAATTCTTTCGTTTGCGAATCAAAAAAAAAAAAAAAAAAAAAGAAAAAAAAGAAGAAGAAGAAGAAACAAATACAAGAGAGAATAATGCAAATGAGAGAACTGTGCTATTTCTAAAATTCACAAGCAACCCCAAGAATTTTTCCAAACGCTAGTGAAAATTCCATCGACAATGCTCGATCAATAATAATAACACAGCAACCTTGAAAATCGTTCAATGCAGAATCGTCGTCGTTCGAGAGTTCGTCGTCCACGTGTCGCGATTATAGAAAAATGCGACCTGCACGAGACAGACGATGTCACAACCAAGACACGTTTTCCGCTAGGTACGACGAATAGCTGTTCCGCCCTTGAAAGATAAGTCCATGAAGATGAAATTTTCACGGAAACCCGACTGTTTCGTACTTGTCACCACCGCGTGAGACAGATGCGATTCGACTATGTCGTTATAATTCTCTGCTATCGCGAAGACAGTAACGGGGAACGAAGAAAGCGAAGAAGCTCGTATCGTCGTTTCGCGCTCGAGATCAAAGGAGCTCCGTGTGCACGCGATGCTTGCGAAAATGAAATTTCAATTTCACCGAACAAACGGGGAAGGCAAGAAATAGCGTTCGTTCGTTCGTTCGTTCCTCGTTCGAAACATCGATTCCCGGCGGAACCGAACGAACGTAACGGCGATAATGCAGGCACGCATTGTGCTCGTCGGTTCTTCTTTTGACCAACGGGACAAATACGCGCGCACGCTGCGCGAGACAATGAGGGAAACAGGCAGTAATAAGGGAGAACAATATCCGCGGATGAAAACCGGGAGAATCAATCGGCCTGTTACGGCAAGTACAGAACGATTCTTCATGGAGAATTTAATTAAAATTGCGAATTAATCCTGGTTACCATGCGAAACATGATGTACCCGGTTATTAAAAGCCGTTTGCTTTATCGATTGACACGATATTACCGCGAATTAATTGTACGAATATTGATATACGAATGGTCCCGCCGGCCAACTATTAATATTAAACAGATGGAAAGAAACGGGTAACTATTTAAACAGCGAGCTTTCATTTCAACTTGGTAGAAAAATTGTTTCACGTGCTACGTACATTATATCGAAATGTAGTTTCAAAAATGTTACGAAAAGTATTTCAACGCTCGATGAACATTTATTGTTACTTCAAACTGTAACAACGTCGTGAATAGAAATCGTACAATGATCTACTGGGTTCATTTTAAAGTTTGAAGCTTCTACTTTAACAGTCCAGAGTTTGTTTTTTCTCGCGGACACAGTTTTAACGCAATGTCGCGAAAGGAAAAGCGAGGATATTTT
>WIUT01008647.1:0-10412 GCA_010645135.1 Tetragonula clypearis | reverse complement strand
GAGAGAGAGAGAGAGAGAGAGAGAGCTTGGCCCTCACGCGACGTAAACAACAGTGAATGAGTCACGCAATGACCTCTCGATGATTTAATCGCGTGAGCAATACAAGCTGGTCGTTAAAGATAAATATCGATGCGTGTCACGATGATACGCCACGAAAATTTGAATAGCCACGTTCGTGAAATTTTGCAAAACGCGTCGTCTTAGCGCGCGTCGTAGATTTTTCCAGCTCGAACGGAAAGCCTTTAGGAGGATTGCTTCGTAGTAAGAGAACTCTTTTATTGGAAACGATTCGGCAATTGCGCGTCGTTGGCTTTCATTCAGACTCATCTTCTTTCCATTCACCCACACGTGTACACGCACACGCGCACGAAGCGCGTTCTTTTGCTTCCTCATATCCTTATAAACTTAAACGTATACTGATAGCAAGGGCATCTCGCCAATAGCGCATGTACGCTATCAGAACTTCGCGTTCTATCGCGAACTTTTCCAACGTCACTGACACACACACACATATGTACACGTACACGCGAATACACGGATTTAATAATACACGGGAGAGAAACTTCATATTTATCGAAGTCATTTGACTCCGCGATGCTAACGAAATATCGAGTATTTGAGAATACGCTCGCATAACCTCTTGATCGCCATGCGCGCCAATCCCTATACCCTAAATTAATTTCGATTTCTTAACAGTGACACGTCGAATCATTTTCTATCGCTAAAAAAATCGAAATATATACATATGTTCTTCCTTGATTTTGAATTTATTCGGAGAAAAAAACGTCAAGAAACAAAATTCACGCCGAAAACTGTAAAATACCACACCATAAATAAATATTAGTTTCATTGTGTATGATATATACGTGTATTATTTTGACTATAGTATTATGACATTTCAAATTTAACAAACAAGCGTATAACTTTTTCAATGCTTTTAATATTTAGTATTTGATCTATTGCGTGGCAACTCTAGTGAAAATCGAGTGTTCTTTTTTTCTTTGTGCAAATTATATCCTAGTTGATCGTGGCTCGTCGATTATGTAAGTAGAAAAATATTTAAATTATTAGTAGAAGTATTCATTTTCCTTAAAATTGAAAATACGCGTCCTTGAAATAAATGCGGCGAGCAAGGGCGGTAGTCTATTAATCGGCTAACTATTCACCGCTAATACAGGGTCGGTAAAGTGTTAATAACGCGAAGGGACGTGTCCTTTGCTCAGCAGAGAGAAGCGTCTCGCCGATTCTAAAAACTCGGATCGAGCACCATCGATTGACAATCGACGAACGTAGGTTACTACGTGCCTCCGGAAAATATTCCCGAAGAAAAACGGCACCTCTCCCCCTCCCCTTGAATTCAAGCGGCATTGCACGGCGGCAAGAAATCGCTCGCGGATCGTCATTCTCGCGGATTTCGTGGCAATCGTGGCAACCGTCCGATCGCGATGAATCTGGCCCGCGGGCACGGCGAGAGATCATCTCGCGACTCTTGCACAACAGCGGCGTGCTCTCTCGCCGATTGCGTAATACTCGCCGGCTATTTATGTAGATCGGTGTACAGCCGCGTTGTATAAATAGAACGCCCGCGTATATACTCGCGCAGCTTTTCTTTTCCCTTCTCTTTTTCTGTTTTTTCTTTTTTTCTTTTCTTTCTTTTCTTTCTCAGGCGGGGCCGCTTGATCGTGTCTGGCCGCTTGGCTCGGCTCGACGCTTCGCTCGGATCGTTGAGAATCCGTTTGATAGCTTCGTCACTGGTATTCCTGGCGATCGTTTCGACTCGGCTCGCAGAAATTCCAACGATTCGCGAACCAATGGATCACAGTTTCGTCGATGAGATTCTGTTGCCGATGAGAGTTCTGTAGTTTGTCAACGATTATTTCTGTTCCGATAAATGGGCAAATATTTTACGCCGTTGCTATTGTAGCGATATAATTTATATGATGTTTATTATATTGAATTAACAAATTCAATTATATTGAAATAATATATATTGAAATAACGTTAATAATAATAATGAGTAATATTACATTGAAATAACAAACATAAAGGGAAACAAAACGACAAATAGTAAATACAAGACAGGCAATGAAGTAACATATATTGAAATAACATTAATAATAATAATAATAATAATAATAATTAACAATAATAATAATGAATAATATTATATTGAAATAATAAAGAAAACGGAAACAAAACGACAAATAGTAAATACAAGATAGACAACGATAATTCGAATAAACTCAAACGACACAATTAATTTCTTTTATGACCAACACGAATGACCACTCTCATTCAACGCTCTTTTACGACTCTCTCTCTCTCTCTCTCTCTCTCTCTCTCTTCTGACTCTGTTTTTTTCACTCGCACGACTTTCCTCTTTTTCAAAAAGAAAAGCGCTCGATGCCAACGCTGTGCTTCTTGCATCGCATTGCATACTTTCTCGTTCACGCATCTCCAGCAAACAGGCCATCTATTCGAAGTAAAAGTAAATAAAAATATAACTACACGTTATAATAATTTCGATAGTACACTGTTAATAGTTTAATTTGTCCTGTTTCCGCGGCTATGCGCATGTCCAGTTCAGTAATTTACAACTTCAACGCTATCTGCGAAATAAAACGGGTCGGGTTGTAAGTGCTGTTGCTCGATTTTCAGTTTTATATCGTCACAAATGCTACGTACATAGTGTGTTATTGGCGTCACCGCTGTTATCAGTGTGCATTTCACTTTAGAAGGATAAGATAACAATTGGAACGATTAGAATTGGATCGCGCTCTCCAACTTATTGTCTGTCGAGTCGAACTCGAAAAGTTGCGCAACGACTTTAACACTGGGTTTACCATGAGTCGACATATACCGATTTCAACCAAACATTTCTCCGAAACCAGAAGAAAGATTAGATTTCCGATTATATGTCTTGTAAATGTAAGTAAAAATTAATTAAAAAATATTCTCATAAAATACGGCAAGAATTTTCTTGAAGAAAATTGACGAAAAAGTGTTCTCTCAGAGGGGCCAAAACGACCCCTTGGTAAACCCAGTGTTAAGGCAAGAGCATATACGTATATACTTTCAGCGACTTCCGTTGATATTTCGGCATGAAATATTGAAACTGTCGTGATTTTTTTTAAAACGAAATCGTACAGCAATGAACTTTAACGCTATTCTGAAAGCGCGTCGTTCATTTTATTCCAAGATGTTCTCAGACAACGTAGCGAACGATAAAGGGGAAGGCATTTTTTTTCTCGAAAAGAATGCTACAAATTTTTATACAGTTGAAAAATTGTTATCGTGACTACCCCCTGAAACTTACTTTACAATTTTTTTTTTTCTTCGATCATTTGTCAAATCTTTGAGTATTCGTAGGCGAAACGTTCGAATTTCTCGGATCTCTTTGACAAAATTCGAAAGTATCGAAAACACACTTGAACCACATTTTCCCGCTAAATTGCAAACGAACGAGTCCTCAAGTTCCAAAACGAAGCCAGGTTTTTTCCCCCCGGCAAAGACGTGACATTGAAACAACACAGCTTTTCATCGCGAAATTATAAACATTCAGTGTGATATTAATATCGCGGTTGGACTTCCTCGTTCCATCGGCAAAGTCCGCGTAATAGATCGGAATCATTCGTCCACGCGATACACGAGGTGTAAAAACCACAATAGAAACCGCGCCGGATGAATAGAGCGGCCGCTCTCGTCCGCGCCGGGAGCAAAGACAGCCGCGAAATCGCGGTTCCTTGGCCGATCGCGTGCTCGCCCGATTTTTGCGGTTTCACGCGTCACGCTCGAGCTACGAACCGGCGGGCATTCAGCCTGCGAGAGGTCGTAGTCAATTAGCGAAGGCATCTACCGCGGGATGCAAGGCCGAGCAGATCTCTGCCTGGCAGAAGCGTGCGTCCTGGACGCAAAGCACGCCGCTCGCCGTCATTAATCTTGCTGGTTGGTATCTCGTGGCACCTCGCACGCAACCCTCCTTAGCCTGCTGGAAAACGAACGTTTCTTTTGAATTCACCGGAGAGCGAGTCGTTCGCCCGAAAGAATCGGCACGTTCGGAACAAGTCGGATTTATTGACTAAAATACTTGCCTGTGAAATTAACACGTGTTTGCTGATTAATACTTTCATTACGAGCGTCGAATATATACGGCATCTATCGGAGTGATAATCGTGTATATGTTAAAAATATATAATACACTTTAGCCATCAAGACGAGTTTTTTTTTTTCTACTCGACAGTGGAATATTTATACGATAGAACCCGACTACTGTTAATCTCTGAGAAATCTACTCTTATATCTATATATAATTCTATGTATCTTCTATTTCGAAACGGACTCGAAAAAATGATTCGATCAACGTGTACACTTTTGGCGTGAGGTACCGGTTCAATGGCGGAAGGATCGAGAGTAAACGTGGAAAAAAAGGTTTCCACGTTTGCCTGGCGTTGGAAATTCGTAACCACGAGAGAGAACTCAACGGCGAGCAATTAACTCGAGGACGCTCGCGAGGCCTTTTTTTTTTTTGCCAACCAGTCCATTGTTAAACTGTTTTCTCTCCGAAGAAGTACCCAGAAAAGTGGGCAGAGTTACCTTTCCCGGGTCGGTTTCATTTATTCAACGATAACGAATGCTGTTTCGCGATTCCAAACGTACACGCAGCATCGATCGGTCAGAATTATTGGCGATCGAGGCACGAATTGGCGCGACTTCGTCGTCTCTCGTCGTGGTCGCGCGATATTTTATCGGCGACAAGGCGCGTTTGATAAATCGTTCCAACCTTTCCAAGTTGTCCGATCGAATTTGTCGAGCGACTGGCTCGGTCTAAGCGACCGAAACTAGTCGGATTATTGCGCCATCGCGGTCAACATGGTTTCCGGTCGAAAAGACCGCCACAACCTCACACAACAAACAAACAAACAAACAAACAAACAAACAGAAAAAAAGTCCATTTAAGCGGCGTGAAAAACAAGAGGTTTCATCAACTCTCCAATACGAAACGATGCCTGCGGAGAAGTGTTTCTATTTTGAAAACGCGATCGTTAACGTAAGTCCCAGTTGGAGCGGGGTCAAGGGGATTCGTTGATCCCGGAAAGTGGCGGCCAAGAAGAGGGGTCATGGGGCGGCTCACTCGGTTTCCGGCTCGAGTAAAACCGTCTACGGGTCGAACGGATCGAGGACGGAATTAGAAACATCGTTATAAACACTGGCGCGTAAATTTAGAGAGAGGGCCGCGCTAAGCCCCGCTTATTGACTGCCAGCTGCTTGTTTACGGGGTCTAGGACGCCGAGGTGGATGCTTGCGAGTCTCGGCGATATCCTCGGTGCTACGTCGCGGTCGGCTCAAGCTCAGCTTTCAGAAGCTGACGAGTCACGGCACGTGGCACCGATCTACGTATGTATGTACAGCCAGAACGACGCGAGTAGGTTCCCGAGGACGTGTAGGTTATCGACGACGGATTGATCTCGCCTGGGTCTCTCGACATCCGCTCCGGTGAAAGAACGAGCCGGATGGATTTTTTTTTTCGGTGATCTCGTCATCGTCAGTGGCGATACGTCTCTGTGTAATACTCCAAGGGAAATGTTGTTGTTTTCGACAACTGCCGGGCTGCCGTGTTTTTCTTCCTGGTTCGCAGCTGTTGATTTCGTCTCGTAGGTATCGGAGACATTTCCAGCAGCCAGGTGAAGAAACACTTTGTTACCGCGCGACATCGGTAAGAAATTTTGTCGAGTTCAGGCTGTTGCGTTACGTCACGTGTAAAAAAGCTCGAGCGCTTGAAATTGCGTCGCGATTTCCCACCGCCGAACAGTCGCGCCGATAGTATCGTACGACTGTTGTCACTTACGTCTTACGGGGAATCGTTTGACAACATTTACAACCGTGCGCCAGCAATGTCAGCGATAACGATGCCGCGATTAGATATAACAGATGTTTATCCAAGCGAGTTGTAATTATTGTGCAACAATCCGATCGTGACAGTGGTGCCGTGACGCACGCGGCCACGTTACGCAGCGAGATCTGCGACTCGGATGGAAATCCGCCGTGAAATATTCCACGCGCCGAACACGCGTATCTGTCACAGACATGTTCGCGTTTCATCCCGCTTTTTCCCTCCTCCCCTCGCCCTTTTTACTGCGCAAACATTCGTAGACATCCGTGAAGTGAACGTTCCGAACTATCGATTCGGCTGAAAGCATGAAACTTCCATCAGAGACATTGAAGACCAAAAAGATTATTCCATTTGTATATTCTACGAAAAATTATCTAAATCATTTGTTTCGCTTGTCCATAAAAAATGTTCAACAGAAATTATCGATTGGTCATTTGGACCAGTTTGATTGATATTTCTAACGTTGATCGTGATGCAACTGTTTGACCTGTGCGATCGCGCTGCTCGAAAAAATGCTGCGCCACGGCGTTTTATTTTTTTTTTTTTTTTTTTTTTTTCGTGCGACGACAAGCGCCATCGTATAAAGTCAGCATAAATTTGAACGTCGCTTGGCATTCGTCGACACGATTTTCCCAACACATCTTTGACTCTCTCGCAAACGATGAAATTCTTAAGTCTAATTTCTTCTATTGTCAGTCAAAAAAATCTTCGACACCTTGTAACAACGATGTCGGAAGCGGTTGGTACCAATTCCGGATCGAAGTGTCCAGATATACGTTCACACGGCAAGCAAGCTCGACGAGACTTAAAGTCTGCAAGTCAAAAAAAAAAAAAAAAAAAAAAAAAAACAGTCGAGTTGAAATTCGAATCTTTCGTCGCTTTCTTCCCCGGGGTTTTTCTATTTCTTCGCCAGTTCGTCCAATTAGAGGTCGGGATAAAGGCAAGAAGAATCCGGCGGCAGCGGTCGATACTCCAGTTCGCTCGCAAACGGAGCGATCGCATCGCGTAATGCGCAGGAAGGAAGACGCGAATCACATGGAGAGGGGGATGGGGAGGGAGCAGAGGAAAGACGGGCGTTATTAAAATTTCCAAAGAGGCAAGCGCGCGAGTCGCTTAATCCCATTGTGCACCGGCTGTTTATCTATCTGGGTTGTTCCGCGGCCTGCCTATTTTCGTCCCCCCCCGCCCCCCCCCCCCCCCCCCCCCCCCCCTTCCCTTCCGCTCTTGTTTTGTCTTTTTTTTTTTTTTTGTTTTTTTCTGTTTTTTTTTTTTCATGAATGATCCGCGAGCTTGCAGAATGGCTGAAAACTGGGACAGCGAAACTGTGTCATGCACCGCGCGCACGATTCCCTCTCCCCCCCCCCTCTTCTCACCGCCATAGCCGCCTACTTCAGCAAACCAGCCTCGCAAGCTGCTTTCGTGTTTCACGACGAAAATTGTCAATTCTCTCTCTGCCACCGAGCCTCTTCGTTCGACACGAGCTCGACGCGATTTGTCCAAATACGTGTTGATACGCTCGCGCGTTCGTCGTTATCTATAAACACGATCAATTACAGATTACAGCCCTCTTGTAACACGGCAGGATAGGTTTCTACAAAATAGCGTGTTGCGTGAAATCGTGTCGTACGAGACACTAGGTGGGAACTATGAAAAGCAAATAATTCTTCAAGTTCATTTTTACGAGGAATATTCAGGCGCGCAAACAGAAAAAGAAAAATAAACTATTCTTCGCTTACAATGAATTATAGCCTAGCCTTCGTTTGATCATTTTCTTCTTCGTCGTTGCTCAGTACGATTGAACGACAACGAACAATATATCGTCTTCACATTCGACATAAAAGTTTCGCGTATCTCCTGATGAACTCTAATGAAAATGATTGGCTAGCCAGTCAAACAAGCTCGCAAACAGAGAGACAGTTTCGACTCTCCGAAGGTGATGATTTCTCTGAAGGAAAGCTAAATTTCGATTAAGATTTAATATTTCGTCGATTTAGTTTCTTCCTAAACGTTGAACTCAGTCGTTGCGATAGTTAATCGAGTAACTGAAAGTCGGGAGAGAGCAAGTCGGACAGAGCGTACACAGTTGCTAAATAAATTCTCCTCCAAACGAGATGGTCCTTCGAATATTTATTATACGATGCTCGAACGAATGCTTAAACACGATCATTCAGATTATTCTTCAATACTTTATTGACCAAACGCTTCGAACACACAGTACTCAGTGATCTGCAACCAACTTCAATAGAAAACATAAAACGAGACCTTGAGATTCTCGACACGTAATAAAATTCGGATATTCGGTTTTATATACACTCAATCGTTTTTATATATACGAAAATAAATGGTCAATCATACAAAGACGATATATATATGTACATTTAACATTAGAATTACCGACGACTAAAGTATAATATTTGTGGCAAAAAAATTAAAGTGCAGGCTACATTAAAGAATAATAATACATTTAATAGTAAATCAAAGAATACAAGCTTCTGTTAATATATTTTATCAAAAATCACTCAAGCATTTAAGAATATAAATATATAAAATATAAATGTATAAAATTTCTGTTATAGATGTATAAATGTCACGAATATCCAGAATCTCTAGTAAAAATTATAAATTGGTCATTTTGACCATTTTGCTTAAGTCTAGAGTTAAGCTACCGCCATAGTTGGCAAAACGTGTTACATAATTTTCCAAATGAAGATTTTAAACAAAAATCCCGCGATCGCGTATATAAAAGTACCGTGTTGCACGAGAGTTTTCGCAATTTCCTGCACGTGCTTCACAGTGCTTTCTATACGTTGCGAGACTACGAAAAATATTCACAAGTCGCTGTTGAACCTGATTGTGAATATATATCTCCACCTCTGCTTTCCCCTCGCTTGTTTTCTCCTTTTCCGGAATTTGCTCGCAACTTCGAGCAAAGCATTTGCTCGAATCGAAGCACTCGAAGCGCGATGCTTTCGAGATTAAATGCCACCTGACTGCCCTTCTTCTATCGGAGAATGTCCTCCTTGGAATGAACCTTTGCTTGGAACTCGCTGCTAAACAGAGCTTTCTCGCCGGCAAACTTCACTGCTGGATGAAACGTTGGGATCGAGGTGGAAAGATCGTCCCCGGCAATAAAACGCAACGCTGAAGTTCGACCTTCCCTTTCGAGAGCGAGAGCTTTCTTCATTTAAGCTTTCAAAATTGCAGCCTCCGTGACAGGCTTTTTAAACCGGAGCCGCAGCAGAGTCTTACTACGCAACGCTCTCGAACTACGTTCCTTTTGACTTTGACCGCGCTGCACCTTTTGAAACGTAACCAGCCCTTCGTTCACTTCGAGGGGGCTGAAGAGAAGAATCGTCGCTTACGGACGATTTGTTCAGCTTCTGACCGAATTAAGAATCCCCTTAAGAAAGGAGTCCGAAATTTTTTTCGGAAGAGCAGCAACAAATTGACGTTTTAACAATCCTGACGTTACAGAGTACGATGAACGAATCCTGTGAATATTATTCAAGTAAGGGCGAGCGGGTGGTTTCCACGCTGAAGGATATTTTGTACATAAATATTGCCTTTATGTACGCTATATATATATATATATATATATATATATATATATATTGCACATAAACACGCTTTTATGTATGAATACAAAGAGACGAGTGCCTTGGCTAATGCTCTCGCAAATAACAATGAAATTTACGACGTGGCGCAGCGCTCTCGTGACTGCGACTTCGAATCATCGTCGATTCGTCAGAACGCCAGAAAATCTGGAAAACTTACGCGGTGTCGTTGGCCTATATAGAGAATAAAAAGCAAAGCAAGCGGCGGTAGACGACAGGCGGGGACGAATTTACTTTGGAATTTCGGATTTCGTTGGGAATCCATTGGCCGCGTACGTTAAACGGGTGGAAAGCCACGGATCTCCGCGGCCGCGTGAGTTCCAGCGACGGAATTTATGCGGCGTATTTTGCCTGCCGATTCGAATCGAAGACCCCCCCCCCCCGTGTCGTAACAACCGCTACAATTCTCCCGGGGAAATCGAAGACCCGTTCCGTCGACTCGCTTGCTAATAATCTTTTATCGCTTGCCGCCCGGTCGCGCTGTCCGCTTCTTTTTTTTTTTTTTCTTCTTTATCGCGCGTTGTAAAACCGGTCGCTTTTGTTTTCATTACTCCTCATTTTCTTTCCCACGTTTCTTCAATTAGATAATTCTGTGCTTCTATTCGGCATTCTTGCTCAGTTCGTTCGCAATTGTTAAATGATACTAACGTTCATAATATTAGGGACATTAACCTCTTAGGCACGGCTGAATTACAAGTAAACGATAAACAGCACTGAAACGCGTGACGGACAATGCTGTTCTCTACGCGAGTACATTGCAATGAAGTTTTTCGATGATTAAATTATAATTTTTCTTCAAGATATGATACACACATACTTTAATTTTAATAATTTATTTTAGTAGTTAACACTTTACCGACCGGTAGCCTAGTAATCGGCTAACATATTTTAACGCTTTACCGACCGGT
>WIUT01008646.1:0-10413 GCA_010645135.1 Tetragonula clypearis | reverse complement strand
TATAATTATATAAATAATTATATAGATAAATAATAATTATATAAAAATAACAAATTAAGCAATAAGTTCGATAATGATAAAGATCAGTGATTTAATACGGATCTGGGATTAAAAACTTCAATATTGTTTTCCAATATAAGAGTGATCGAAATATTTAAATCCTTAAATCTAGTTGGTGTGTGTGTGTGTGTGTGTGTGTGTGTGTTTGTTTGTTTGTTTAGATGAATTATACAAAACAGCTTGCAATTGTTTACTGGAAAAGGAAAATGAAAGAAACGACGAGTGATGAAAAGGACAGTGCCCCTCGAGCTTTATCTAATATTGAAAGCTGCTTTGCTTAAACGCTGACGTTTCCCGATGGAGATGTCTGCAGAGTCAAGTGTCCGGAGCAAGCTTTGCTCTCTGCCTGTCGAAGCCAAACGTCTACGAAAATTTTCGAATTTTCACGTGCAGGAGCTGTAACATTTATCGATTCATCGATTCTTTCAGCAATTCAAATTCAAATTCTCGTCTGTCTCGTTTCTCTTTCTCTCTCTCTTTCATTCTCTTAGAACAAAGCAGTTCAATTGTTCGTAAAACGAGAAGTTTGGATGAATATTCTTGCCATGAATCTTTTAAAAATTCTGCGTTTGTTCCACAAGAAAGTGTAAAGTTTTATTTTCCATGGTCGTTATCAACTCGTTCAATTCGTAATTATACCGTGGATATATACACGTAAATTCGGATTTTCGTGAATTTATATTTTACTTTGGATATCGCTCTTCGTATTTCTGCCCCTTCAGATTTTCCATAAATATCCTTAGTCTGAGAGATTTCATAATACGATTCTTTCTATAAAGGTTTCGGATGAGGCGCCTGTTGACTTGCAACCCGTTGTACACCGCGCCGTGACGTTCGGTTTCGGTGGGGTTTCGGTGTGTGGCGGATTGCTGTCCAACTGGCGCCGTGTTGCATCTTTAAAGCTTCGTTATTCATAAACAAAAATCGCATTCATGTTTTATTCTTATTATTTACGCGAAGAATATCCGCTCGTCATCACTTGCTGTTCACTAAATATTACTTATATATTTTAAACAGTAATAACGCAACGCCGCAACATAAGAAATAAAATGAAAACTTCGATTTCAATAATAGTTTCTATTTTATAACTTTGAGTTAGTTGTAACTCGGAATGAGAGCTATTATTTATTATTTTATCATTGGCCAACTAATGAAAAATCTCACCGACTACTCGCGCGATTAACGTGGTTATCTCGATTTTGTTTCAGGAGAGCGCGAGAGGGTAATCGGTGGACCAGAATGAGAGAAGCGACTCAGGTCTACTCGAGCAGGGACCCGACGGCCCTTCGCACGAGAAATGATTTTTAGAAGGTATCGATTCAACGCTCCTCTGCATTTTTACATGTACCACACGTGTGTGTTTCATCATTCTAATCACTTATTTTTCAAATCGCGCGAACTCACCTTCTAAGTGTGCCCAGAGAATTATGTACATAGGCTGGAAATTACTCTGGAAATACGAGTGAATCTGCATGGCATGCCGTCAGCTCATGTTACTTCTCTTCTTTGCAATTCAACGCGATATTACTGTCTGCGAGACGAGCGATACTGGTGCCCCTTATTTCAAGGCACGCCGCTCGTGCTTCGAATAATCATCGAATATCCGTTTCGTTTGCATTGATTGTACGTGACAGCAAGCATCTAACCAAACGTGGTCCGTTGAAACGATGATCGAAATTCTTATTTCGAATTGATCGAGACCTTGTTCGATTGGACACTTGCAATCTGTATGTTAGCGTTTATTGTCTCAGTAGCCACTCTCAGTACTGTGTTCTATGTGTCTCTTCTTTTCTTCTTTCTTTCTTTCTTTCTTTCTTTCTTTCTTTTTTTTTCTTCTTCAAGAAAATATTTATAATCTGTCTGTTTTGTAATTCATAAGGATGTATACAGAGTTAGAATTGGAAGTGTTAGGAAAGAGTTTTAGAAAATTTGGGAGTTGTTAATTCAGAAGTGACTCTCTCTCTCTCTCTCTCTCTCTTTCTCTCTGGTCCAGAAGAGATTACATGAACGATGCGTGCTTCGTGATAGCAGGAGGAGGAAATCCTTGGGGGGATACGACAGTTTACCCTTGCACGTGCATCATTATCATTATGCTGCGCGCTTTTTCCCTGCGACACGTTCACTGGCAGAGGCATCGCCAGGGGCCGATTGGTCGTTTACTCGAGCAGCGTAGCGACGTTGTTTGTGAGCTTATATCAAGCTTCACGGCGACGGTAGTGGACTAATAAGAAGAACTTTCCACTAGCTAGAGTAAACTCAAAAACTCGCAGCGCATCGAGATGCTGTGATACTGAAATTATAATTTCCATCCCTTTTCTTTCTCTTACCTCTTGCTCTACTCCCTTCTGACCAAAAATAGCACGGCCAATGAGTTTGCAGTCTTAGTAAGTAAACGAAAAATGTTTACAAAACGTATTGAGTATCCCACCTTAAAATTATATAGTTCTTCCTTTTCACTCTTATTAATTCTTCGGTCGACGTTCTTGCATTCACGTCGAAGATACTGAAAATTCAGTTCTCCTAAGAAAGTTGCCAAACGCTCTCAAAAGCGGACAATCTGTAATATAATTTCCGTGATGTAGCATAAATTGCTACGGGTCGTCTAAAATCCAACTGTTACAAGGATATCTGAGGATTCTGTCCTTATTATTAGACGCCATGGGGCAACCATTCGAAGATTTCGTCATCTCCTTCTCAATCTCTCTCGCGAATTATCACCATTATTTTCTTCCCTTTTGCCTAATTGCTCCAAGATTCCAGGCATGCCAGCGCGCGTGGTCCAGGCGAGTGATCGCTCGGCAAATTGTCCCCCATGCACAGAGGAGGAGGAGCAGGAGGAGGCAGCCTCCTTTCTAGGGGAGAATCCATGAAAGGAAGGAGAGCCGGGTCAAGGTTATACCACCGACAGCCGCACGCGGTTGAGGATTTCATTGATTCTTAATGAGCTAACGCGAGCTTGACACAGAATGTGTCGTATGAATAGTACAAATCCCTCCCCTCCCCCCCCCCTCCGATTGAATTGAAGACCGAGACATTCGGTCGGTGATGGACGTCGGTTATGAGATTCCTGGCATAATTCTCGGTGGCCCTAGGTCAACTGTGATTGCGCACGTGCGATCGATTACTCGGTTACCGGTTAAAGAGGGCTGATGAAAGCACGGAGGCGTTTTGTTTTCGGCCCTTGCCCGCCCGGTGATTTAAATATATATCGTACTTCTGCGTACTTCGTTGCAGCGTCGTCCCGATCCCCTTGTTGATCGCTCTTTCAAGCGGCAGCCTCGGGACGAACTTTAATTGGACACGTTGCATGATTTATTTGCAACTATTTGAACGATTCTTTCAAAGAGGGGCCTTCGTCCTGGCAAGTTAAATTAGAGAAGCACTCGGTGTCCGTAGTGTTGGTTCACTTTGCTCTTGGTGAAATTTCGTACGTGTAAAACGAAGTAATTCTGTACGTACAACTCGAAGACACACATACACACACACACACCAGTCGAGACTGAGTTTCAGCACTCAGATCATGTTTAATTCCCTAGAAGAACTGGGGATAAAAAAAAAAAGGTTGAGGCACAGTGATAATTAGTTGATCTCTGGAATTTTACCGAGTATATTTACCGAGATTAATGCCGCGTGATTTCTCGAGAATTCCAACGGCGATGGCAGAATATCCAGAAGAAATATGCCAGAGGGAGTATCAGACACGCGGCGAGAGTGACCTAATAACTTCATCCAGCAGCCAGTCGATATCAGGGCGTGTTAATTTATTAATGGCGAGAGGATCCATCCCAGATGATCGAGCGATTTTAATTTGGCACGCGATATACGCTGGCCTCGTTCTACATTCACTCCCGGCGGTATCTTCTTCGTTCTTCTGCATACGTTCTTCCCTTCCCGAAAATAAACGCCGACCGCGTCGGGTCCATCGATTATCGACATCGGTTTCGACGCTTCCACGTTTTCGTCGTCTCCCTTTCCAGCCGCGTTCCAGATGAATTTTTAATAACGTGGCGCTGCGACCCCTCTCCCGATTAAATCCAGGCTCATTAATTAACGCTGAATCACGGTTTCCCGCGTGCGTAATGGCACGTTGTTCGACGTGCAACTCTCGACGAGTTACTTACTTACTAATTGACGCCTCGGCCGCCCATTGGGAATTTTTCTTACTCTCTAATTAAACGAGCTCGAAATTCAGAGGGGGCTTCCGAGCATTCGAAAAAATTCGGGTATGTATAAGCGTAACAACACGATCGGAGATCTACGTAACATACGGCGGTAGAATTAAAAATTTGGACGGATTTCGAACGTTCAGGTTGTTCGAAAAACGCAAGAATGACGAGAATTGGAAAATTCCCAAATTTGGTATCAGTCGAGCGAATCAACAAATCAGATCAACTATCGTGTTTCACAGGCTCGAGATAAATGATTCGGGTCGTCGAAAGAACAAACGAGAAGTTTGAGCATTGTAAAAAATTGGAGAATATAAATGTAACAACACCATTTCGAAAGTTTAGGTTGTTCAGAAACGCAAGAATGACGAGAATTGGAAAATTCCCAAATCTGGTATCAGTCGAGCGAATCAACAAATCAGATCAACTATCGTGTTTCACAGGCTCGAGATAAATGATTCGGGTCGTCGAAAGAACAAGCGAGAAGTTTGAGCATTCCAAAAAAAATTGGAGACTATAAATGTAACGACACGATTGCAGATCTACGTAACATACGGCGGTAGAATTAAAAATTTGGACGGATTTCGAAAGTAGTTTAGGTTGTACAGAAACGCAATTGGAAAATGCCCAAATTTGGTATCAATCGAGCGAATCAACAAATCACATCAACTATCACACGCTCGAGAATGATTCAGGTGATTGTTGGAAAGAAGAACGAGCGAGAAGTGTGCTCGTTGAACAATAGTAGTATCGGCTATAATTTCTGCGAAAAAACACGAGGCGTCATAAAGGAAGAATGATAGCACTGACATGGTTATGTTAAAAGTTTCCAAGCAAGCGATGGTGTACGGTTGCTCATAGGTGTCAGGATTCAGGATACCCAGAGTGTGTACGATGAAGATTATAGAGACGTTTAGTGTGTGGTAGGTGGATTCTCTCCCCCTATGGTGTACGTATCGATCGATACTGTCCTGTTTTCCCAAGAGGGGTAAGAAAGGGGGGTTGGGCGACTCTTGGCATCCTTAGCTTCAACAAAAATTTGCGACTACCGGGCTGCTTTGCTAACAAAGTGCATTAGCAACGTACGGCGCAACACCCTCTTGGTTGGGGAAGCCTTTTAGCAACGACGTGTTACGTAACGGTGATTGCTTTTGATAGCAAGACTGTGTGTGTATATGTACGAAGATTCCGAAATTCCCCCATCCCTTTCCCCCCCGTGCCTTCCCTTTAACCTTCGTTGCTCGCTAATTAATTCTTGCGGTCAGGTTGCCTGCTTCTCCAGAAGAGCACACGAATCGCGCATATTTCAGCAAAATTCCACCGTTTTGGAAATTCACTTGTTGGTTTGCAGCTTTTCTCTCGTGGTATCAAGATGTTCGCTTTGAATTTTTGGGTAGTTTCGATATGAAAAAAAAAAAACCCCCCCGATTGATTTCAATGTTAGTTGTAAAAGCTGTCTGGGTCAAAGGTACCTCTTCATTCACTTCCCCTTCTCGCTTGAAATTACCTCTCTCCTTCCTTCATTCCCTTCGGTCCCTTCGGGGCACGCGTGTCGTCTTTTCACTAACGGGCAGTGGAATTTCAGGAAGAGGGCATGACGCACCGAACTCATGCAGTGGCGAAAACACGTGCGCATCAAGTACGGTGGTCGAGTCGGTGTCGGTCAAGGGCAGCGGGAGCGGGAGCAGGTGCAGCTGCAGGTGCGCGTGGTGCAGCTGCAGCGGGAAGGGGGCGCACGACTCAGCTACGTCTGTCATCAGCCTCAACTCTCGTCGACGGCTGGCCGCAGCTGCAGCGCAGCAGCCATGCTCTGCTGCGGCCGCAGAAAAGTGAGTAACCGGAAGTTGTATCGTTTCGACGAAATCTCAAGGTCCCACAAGGTGCATGATCGACTCGCCTTCAGCCTTCAGCCTCGCTGCAAGAGCCTATGGACATTGAATCAGGATGTGTTTTTGCGGTTGCCAGCGAAGGTTGAAGCGAGTCGCGATTGCCGGCTCAACGAATCACGAATCTTGGGCCGCGGATTTTCAGGCACTTTGTCGATCATTGAAAATGAAAGATACGTGACGAATCTCTGTGTGAAAGTTTTTTTCTTTTTTTTCTCCCTTTTTAAATTCTACTCGCAGAAATGGGAATTTGCATGGAAATTCCACAGCCTGAGCTCGTCGTTTTTTTTTTTTTTTTTTTTTTTTTGATATCAGTCTTGAAGAGTTGAAACGTCTCGTACGGGATCTGACGATCGAATTGTCGATCGTGATGACGAACGATGACAAATGAAGTCTGGAGAGGGATTTGTTTGTTGCTCGAAACTAGTAGCAGTCGAGGGAAAAAGAGATTTATAATTTGTAAAACCAACGTAGTTAGAAATTGTCCCAGTGACCGAGACTGTAAATAACATCTCTGAATGTTAGAATCTGTTCTTGACGAACCTCGTGTCTCGAGGTTCATCTCTGACCTTGTTCCTAAGAAAATAACGCAAATCGTTTCGACGTCAGCTTAACCGGTGATCAGTTTTCTTTAAGTTCTTCCTCGCTCTTTGATTCTTAACGATTAAGACGAGAGAACCAGCACGGCAAACAAAATTACCGGGCACAAAGGAGATTCCAGTTGCCCGGAGGGTTCGCGAGGAAACAAGCTTTTGTCACGAGCGTGCAGCAGCTTTCTTTTCAAACCTCGGCCGAAAATTATTTAATTAATGTTTAAAACGGTAAATTAACGCTGGCGCACTGGTTTGAAAAGCGACCAGGTTTTCCGGGGCAGAATTTCTTTGTTCTTTCACACCACCGTCGGTTATACCGCGAATTCTTTCTTTGATGGTGTCAACCATCCAAGTTCTATTAAACGACATTATATGGAAACGAAATTATAGGATCCAAATTTTGTTAATTTAACTGGTTGGGCCGCAATAGACACTAATGGGTTTAGAGAGAAATTCTTTCTCTGCAAGGATTGAGGATTGAAAAAGGATCCGAAATGGGAGACTCGGAAAATTGGAAAAATTAGAAAAACCAGACAGAATGAATTCCGTTGAATCGGAGGGAGTTTCGAAAATTGCGAAAGTCTACGCAGAGGATTCGAAATTGGAAATGTTTCTCTCTCCGCGAGTTTGAAGGTTGGAAATGTTCGAAATGGGAGACTCCGAAAATTGGAAAAATTAGAAAAACCAGAAAGAATTCCGTTGAATCGGGGGGAGTTTCGAAAATTGCGGAAGTCTACGCAGAGGATTCGAAATTGGAAATTTTTCTCTCCGCGAGTTTAAAGATTGGAAATGTTCGAGATGGGAGACTCCGAAAAATTAGACAGAATTAGAAAAACCAGACAGGAAGAGAACTCGAAATTGGTAATTCTCTATCTCTCTCTCTCTTTGCGAGTTTAAACGTTGAAAATGTCCGAAATGGGAGAAGATTCCAAAAATTAGACAAAATTAAGAAAAACCAGACAAAGTGAGAATTCTGCGTGAATTGGGAAAGGATACGAAAATCTACAGATGCGGAAGATGCTTGTATGACGAAATTCTATCGCAGTTGTATCGGGACATGGAGGGTGCCAATGATAAGAGTCGAAGATTCGTGGCAACGCGAGAGCAAACAAGAGGACGATTTGCTTGACGTGTCCCCCCGCGTGTCTCCGATTACCTTGCTCAATTTACACTGGCTGCGTTCGTCGAACCGCTTCGGTACGATTGCATCCGTGAAATCGGATTAATCGGGTTAATGTCACGTGCTCTCGCGTGCCACGGTCCAGTTACACAGCCCTGTTACACACCACGTGGGCCCCGTCGTCAATGTTTGTACAGAATCGGTACGATGATTAGAGCTGATTCGGTCAGGTTGCTTCAGGAACCGGCGGAGGCCCTTGTTTAATCTCAGATGTAATTTTAGCGTGTTTCTCCCAGGTAATGAGAAAGTTGAGAACGGAGTTTACTCCAAGTAATTAGCGGAGTTTTAATCTGCCAACCTGTCCTGAAACGGAGGCGGAGGAGACCATTTTAGAAGTATCTTGCACGAACTGCGCCGACTTGGTTCAACTTTTCTTTTGGCCGACTTCACCGCGACAAAACTGCGGATTTTTTTCTCGAGAAGAACCGGCAGCCTTTCAATCTTCGAGTCCGCTGCGCCTTTTTTTTTTTTTTTTTTTTTTTTTCTTTTTCTTCGAGCGGAGTGAAGCGTCGCGCGGCAAATTTGAAACGAAAGAGTTCAACGATCTCGAGTGAAAGGGATCGAATAAATCAGTTCAGAATAGACCTGGAAAAAAATTAAACTTGTTTCGAAATCAGAAGACATCCAAAGTGAAACGCGCGCAAATAAGAGAATAAAGAGAATCCGAAACGTCAAGAATCAGATGATTTCCGTTCATTTTTTAGGGAAACAGAATTTTCCAGATATTTTCTTCTTTTCTTTTCGCCTTTATTCACTCGTGACGTCGCCGGATTGTACATTTTTGCGTTTCAATGTCCTTATTGATATATTCCGAGTGAAATATCAAATTTTCGGCGAAACGGCGCTACGTGGAAATCGAAAACACAGTCTCGATATATATATATAACGGCCGGTTATAAATCAATATCGCGATACGGAGCGGAACAGCTCGGCTTTTATCATATATATTTGTCACGCTCCCGTCCACAAATATCCGGCAGCTTGCCATTATTTTCTATTCTACTCGATGATACGGGACCAAACCGAATAAACGCGTGCAACACCGCCATTGATTTCTCGTCGAAATCGTCCCTGCCAACTGTCGATGATTATTATTATTTACCTCGTGTTCATCAGCGATGCCTATCTGTATCAGAGTATAGAGGCGCCCGAGTGTGCCTCGTAGGCCTCCGTTTTAAACACCGTGTGTTAAATACGGCGAAAAAACTGTAAGTGAAACGGTGTTAATTTAAATGCAGCTTTGCCTCTGAAAGCTTTGCCCGAAAAATCCGATTCACGCTACTACGGACGGCGATATTGATGGAGTGCTTTCGTTAAAATTTGATCGACACGGTTTCAAGGATTCCGGTCGGTAAAATGGGTCAAATGTTTCGATAATTTTACATCCGGATGAAATTCCACTGGCCGTGGATCAATTCTCGAAAATTAGGTCAAAGTTTCGCGCAATTTCGGGAAATTTTCTCGTAAGATGATTTTATAAAAATGAAACGTTGCAAATCTTCTCAACATTGAATACACATTATCGACGTGCAGTGAATTTCTTGTTTCACGATTGGTAACTGACCAATTGGCGGGCCTGGACGTTGGAGCGCGAAATTCAAATTCAACGTGAGGGGGTGAAAGGGAGAGAATTCCACGTGAAACGAGAAAACAAAAACCCAGAACGGTCGAAAGAAAAACAATGACAAATCCCGCGATATAATTCACCGTGAAATTATGCCGCTGTCCTTCGAATTCGCCTTCGTCGGTGTTCTACCCGAGGCTTCCTCTCTGCGTCTCTGTTTGACGCGAGCTGTGCGGAGCTGATCTTTTGAAAACGAGTCATGTGCACAAGTTCAACGGGGAAGCGAAGACAATGGATGGACAGGGCGGGGAAAGAAAAGACGGCGCCCGTCCGTGGCACAGAATAACGTGGCACGGCTACGCCGCGTCATTTTTATATTGTTTCCTCCCTATACCCCTCCTTCCTCGAAAACAGCGCCACAACCCGCCTGGATGGCCTGGAAACCGTTTCATTCCTCTCAGCATCTCTCTCTCTCTCTCTCTCTCTCTCTCTCTCTCTCTGCAGATTTCATCGTCTATTATTTCACGTTTATTATCTGCCGCGTTTACGCTTTATTAAACCGACCGCGTCGCTGATTAAGTTTTATCAACCTTGGGGTGTCCTCGTTTTAGGTTAAGATGGGGGATAATTGTGTTCGCCGCTGGGTCCTTTGCTAGGGAATTTTCGGGCCATTTCTCGCGAATGTTGCGCGAGGTCATTTCGTTTGGTGTTTGTTTGTCGTTCGTATTTTCCATTGAATCGAGTATTTTCGTCGTCGAGCTTGTTTTCCAGCGTGGATTTCTAGAATTTTTACTTGAAACTTTCGGAAAGTCAGATCGATTTTTGGCCACGTGTAAAGTAAAAGCGAAATCTCAGAGTGCTGATTTCAAAATGGCACCTGTGAAAAATTTCGGTGTTTTCTAATTCGAAACAATTCGGTGTCTGGCATTGTAGCGTCGCAGATGTTTTAGGGGATGTAATATAT
>WIUT01008645.1:0-10413 GCA_010645135.1 Tetragonula clypearis | reverse complement strand
TATATATATATATATATATATATATATATATATATGTATCTTCTCGTGTATTTCTTATACATCTCGAATTTTAAATTTACGATGCATGTTTCAAGTATTTTTCATTAATTCCAGTGTATAATGTATAGCTATATATGCAATAAGCTAATATGTAGGTATATACAAGAAATATAGATACATGTACAATAAGAGAAATATAGAATAAGATCTCTGTAGAAGAAATTAAATTTTTATCGAAGTTCGATCACGAAATTGGAGCACGAAAAAAATTATTAACTATCTCTAAAGAGATTTACAGCACGTTTACAGTAAGACAAAGCTCATTTTTACAAAACGATTTTCTCTTCAGCCTCGTCGCAATATACGATCAGCTTGTTAAATTAAATTAAAATGAAGTGTGATATCCTCACTCACGGTTCATGCCTTCAAAGAATACAGATAAAATTGTATATATTTCACTCTTACATTTGTATATATTTCACTTTGTTACATGTTACATACTTAATTGTATATATTTCACTCTTACATTTCTTCAGGCTAAACAGAAAGAAATCCTTCATATTCTCAAGAACTTGCTTCAATATACATGTAAATATATTTCCACGAATCTCTTCGAAAAATACCAAATCATTAAAACGCAAGCTTACACAATCATCTTCGCTGAAATCTTCATTAATCGAACCTTTCCCCATTCGGTTATAATGGCAACAATATCGGTAACGCAGGAACAGGTTTCAACCAAGAGACAGCGTGACAGTTCGTGATTGGATCGGACCCTAAGAGGACAAACCTTTCTATCGGTGCGAACCGATGGAACAAACGGCACACAACGTGTCGCAATTACCTTCCTTGACACGAATGTGTTCCAGAGCGATAAACAGCGCTCTTCGTGGGCGACGCGAGCGGGAAACTCATTCTCATTGTTGCCTGCGAATATTATTATTCACCGCACAACACCACGGATCGCGTACGCGGCAAACGAGTTTCCCCCGAGTGTGAATCAATAAGAAATCATTGGACCGTGTGACAGAAATGAACATGTGACACGGCTGGCGCCAAAGACAGGATTTTCGTTTCAGATGTTAATTAGTCGGCAGCAACGCGTTGATCGCGCGTCGAACGATCGCTATCGTTCGCTGGTATTGATCGACTCGACGATTGTGAAATCGCGATCGTTTCATTTTAATAAATTTTTACTTTCTTTTTCATTTTTCCTTTTTCGTATATTCGACCTTTGTACGTTCGACTTTTCTCCAGTTCTTTCCTTTTTTTTTTTCTTCTTTTTCTCGTTTCTCTTTTGAGATGTTTCACTTCCAACTCTCTGTTTGACCGCGTCCGCAGATGAACCATTGACTTTTGGCAAAAATATTTGCCGAACGATGTTTGCGCGTTTATGGGACCGCTTTGTCGACGCGTTAATGAGTTAATATTGGACTTTTCGTCTCTAGCGAGGTGTGTTTGAACGACGAGAACAAGAAACGTACCCGAACCGTCGAAATTATTCTCTCCTGGCCGCGGGATCTCGAGCGTCCGATTGTTTTTTTTTTTTTCTTTCTCGAGCTTGGAAGAATATTGACAGAGACAGAGGGCAGGGGGGAATCTTTCGGTGGACATCCACAAATTTGTAAGTCGCTTGTACTTGGAGATCTACCAACAGCTTTTTCGATCGTGAGGAGAACGTCGAATGAAAAAAAGAATATTTCAAACGATGAGTATTACTTGTGAAACGGTTATTCTTTGTATAAAATATAAACTTTATATTTTATCAGTTTTTATTATTATAAAATTCTGACAAAAATATACGAATATTGTTATACTAAAGGAATAAGCTTCGAAAAAAACTACGATAGAATAATTTTCTTAATCTGTTAGTCGTCGCTTGACCCATATAATAAAACGTCGAGAGAAGTAATCCAGATCCGAAATGTGCTGAAACAAGTTGACGTAATTTAGGTAAAGATCGAGGAAAAAATCGCGAAAGTTTTGTTTCGAGTGAAAACCACAAGATTGACAAAAGTATTCGTTAATAAAGGGTATTTCAAAGGATAAATAGCACGTGACGAGTCAAACAACGACATATCGTTATTTGGCGAATTATTAAAAATAGTTAACGACGAACCTTTATGCTTCTAAAACGTAATAAACCTGCATAATTTAAGCGTGATACAATTTACATTCGACAGAAACAACTCGTCCCTCTCAATTAGCAAATAAACTAGAAAACCCAGAGCTTCGGAAGCAAAAAAGATCCATGCGAACGCTAGGTTCTTTAATTAAATCAGCAGCCCGCATAACAGCGCTCCAAAAATAGAACCTCGGCTATCACCGATGGAATTCCATACCGTGGAATCACATGGGCGAGTCCATTGGAAACAAAACGAACCGTCCCCACCGGGGAATTTCTATCTCGTTCCGTGGAAGTTCCTAGAATTCCGGCGATTTCAGGAGTCTATTTCAGGTACGATAGGTGGAAAACGAGGAGGCAGTTGCGAGAAGAAGGACTGTTATACCTCTCGCCTACGTGTCTCTCTCGAAGGCTCTCGCGCGCATACCTGTTTCCCGTTACGTGCGTAAAATATTCGACGTCAATCGTTTGGCTCGGCGCGGAAAAAGGCGGGCAGCGGAATATAAGCGGAATAATGCGAAGGACAGGCAGAAAGCGTGACTCGACGAGAGAAAGAGAGAAAGAGAGAGAGAGAGAGAGAGAGAGAAAAGAGAGTAGGGATTCGGTAGCAGAGAGCCAAAGAGACGGAGAATGCGCCAAGTCCTTGCCGAGGACAGGCAAAAGGTATAAATCTGTGATTTTACAACTGAAACGACTGACGTTTATGGTAGACGGGCCAGCTGCATCTCGTTGGATCATTGATTAATAATACCGATCGACTCGGCAATGAGATAGTCTGTTTCTCTGGTTCTGGCACCTGTTACGCGAAGCTTTCTCCTCCACCTCCGTCTCTCTGATCCTTGTCTCTCGATTGAACGTGCACCGAAGTAGCCTGATAACACTGCACGTTGAACGTTCCACCTTCGCGAGCGACAATTGCATTGGAAATAACTGCGAAGAGCTTGACGCGATTCGCAATTCGCGTGTACGGGTGACGAGTCTGCGGCAGAGGAGTCAGCTCCTAGCCGGGCTGGTTCTTCCGGTTTCAGTGGCCGACGGTGACGCGAGCCGATCTGTTATTAGCAATGCAGATACTCGCCGTTTCATGTTCTTTGATTTTAAGACTGGGATTATTACGAAACTCGAGGGGGTTTTGAATTTACTTCTCTCTCTCTCTCTCTCTCTCTCTCTCTCCTTTGTGGTTGTAGAAGCGTGTAGAAATCTACGTTGCGTTTTATTTTGACGGAGATGTAATATCGACACTTTATGTATTTTCTTTCTTTCTTATTTCTACGGTATTTATGTGGCGACGAACTTGGTTTAAATTCGAGTAAATTCCTAGTATTTTTGTACGATTACATGTTTTGATAAACACGTTTCATCACGGCAGATAAGGCGTATTTAAAACGAAAACTCTAAGCTCGAGAGTTACAATTTAAAAAAAAAAAAAAAAAAAAAAAAAAATGAAAAACGACGACAGGATTGAAGGAAAATCGAAGAGAGCGTAAGATACGATTGATTTCCGTAAAGTCAGAATGCCAACAGATAGTAACAATTATCTTTTACAGATGAGAATATTAATACAGAACGATAATAGATAATATTAATCCTATTTAGTCCACGCTTGGAATGCGTTTTATTTTTTTACGAACAAATGCACCTGTTCGCTGAACATACGCTGATCCAATTAGTAATCTGGAAAACAATTAGTCGCCTCCGTTTAGAAAATCGCATTGAATCTCGCTTCAGACGCCGCAGCAACGGCATCCTATCCACCTTCGGCAAACCGATCGTTTGTGAAACAATCGTCGAGCGTCGTTATTCAAGCACAGGTTCCATTTTCCAACCTCGAACGACAGCAACGTCGTTCGCATTCCGCGCAAGATCCCGATTTCCGCATCGTCGAGTAAAATTCCGCGCGCGTGTCATCGATAAATTCTATTCGAACCTTCCCCGGATAATCCGAACTTTATTTCCCTCGCTCGCTTTACAAAAAAAAAAAAAAAAAAAAAAGAAAAGAAAAAAAAAAGAAAAAAGAGAGAGAAAGTGGGAAAGCGAGAATGAAACGAGGACGAAAGAAGAGACAAGAAGAAAGAAGAAAGAAGAGAGGAAAGTGCAGAGAACTCGGTGGCGCGCTCGCGATGATAAATATCCCGACGTTTCATTTCCTGGCTGTAATGGGTCGTTCTTTTGCGAAGATCGCGAAAGATCTTGCGCGTGGTCTCTTTCCTTCTTCCTCCTCTCTCCCCCCAGCACTGGAGAACGTTGAGACGCGTTGTCTCTCGAAGAGGCGTAACGTGGAAGACCCGTGAGAAATAGTTACGTGAGTCCGCGTTCTATAAAAGCCGGCCACGGCTAATTACATTCCTCGTAAGGCAGCTTGCGGTGTGGGTGAAGACCCTAGAGAAAGGATATGGGCGACCCTAAAGGGATTCGATTCACGTTGTCGAAGTCAAGGGGAGAAAAATCTGGCTCTCTACACTAGCTGCGAACACAGGGGTTTTCAATCTAACTCGTCGTAACGGAACTGCCAGCTCGATTTTGTTCGGCCGTTGCCCTAAACATCCGATTTCCTATATCCCTGTGATTTATGAATCTCCGCCTTGACGATGGAAAATCGACGGAAAATCGCTTGAAAATCGCGTCAGACGTTTGTAAGTAGAACGGGAACAAGTGGAACATTCGTCAAACGCGTGTCGAGTTACGTTAAAGACCGGAGAGGCCGAAGGAGGCCTGGCTTGAAAACCCGTTCGCTAGAACATCCTGCTGCACGCCTGGGAACAGGTGGCGAGCCTAAATTCGAACCGTAGATTAGAATACTAATCGAACGTCGGTTCTAACGCGCGCGGGAGGAAGGAGGAGGAAGAAGAAGAGAAAAACGAGACGAGACGAGAAGAGACGAGAAGAGGCGAGAAGAGAAGAACGAGTCGAGTCGAGTGATTGACGATCGGTCTCCGATCCTCCTTGCGTTTCTTTCTCGCGAAACGAATCGTAATGACAGCGCCGAGGAATGTACACAGACGAAGTCGTCGAAGTCGCAGAAATCGTGAAAGTCTCGATCCCGAATAGGCCTGGGGCGTGTATTCGTCGAATATTAATGAATATTCGGTGGCGTGTGTTCGCGTGTAAAAGCTACTATTTTATGGAATCGGGGCCATAGCTAGCGAGATCCACTAATTTTCGAACGGTTCGGACCACTTTATCGGAAGGGGAACGACACGGTGTATAACGCGGTACGCGCAGAGGCAATCAGTCGTAACCAGCTTGCTGCGGTCATAATTGCATGACTACGTAGCAGCCGTGATACGGAATATTACAGTTTGTCGACAGTTTTGGATATGCCGGCCACGTGGTCGAGCCGCGTGCAATTTCGGTCGAGTAAATATCCCCGCGAAATTACGCGGTCGTCGCGTTTCTGGTCTACGCGTCGTGTTATTATGACATCGTCGACACGGTTATCGAGTGTACGTGTACGTGTGTGTACGTGTACGTGTATATAAAATCATGGAAACTGTATGAAAATATTCTGTGGTCATCATTCTGAGAAATTAAATTTCTGAACATTTTATCATTTTATCCTTTGTCTCTGAGACGTTCGCAGGTTAATACGTGTATATACAAGGATATAAAAAAATATTTTTCACTTTCACGATGTGGCAAGAGTATAAAAATTAACGTAAATGTTGAGATAAATAAAATATGAAAAATAAATATCATTTTTTCTGGCCATAAAACGAAATTCATTTGATTCGTATCGTCGAGGAGTTAATGAAAATTTAAAGTCGGAATACCATTAGCACTAATTATCATTTCAATGAAACAAACTATGTACAGTCAAGACTCGAACGAACCAGCCAGAATATCTTGAGTCGTTCCTTAAGCTAATTCGTATCATATAATTCGATACCTAACAATTTTATATATGAATATCATTATAATCATATAAAATATCGAAATAATGAATGAATGAATGAATGAATGAATGAATGAATGAATGAGTGAGTGAATGAATGAGTGAATGAATGAGTGAATGAATGAGTGAATGAATGAGTGAATGAATGAGTGAATGAGTGAGTGAATGAATGAGTGAATGAGTGAATGAATGAGTGAATGAGTGAATGAGTGAATGAGTGAATGAGTGAATGAGTGGGTGAATGAATGAGTGGATGTGTGGATGAGTGGATGAGTGGATGAGTAGATGAGCAAATAAATAATTAAATAAATAAATCATTTTTATGCCAGATTTCGTAACTTCGAACCTTCACGAAAGGTCGAACCCTCCCCCAAAGCCAAGAGTGATGATCTAATAAATTCTTTTTACGATTACTAAACGATAAAATTGTTATCCCCCGTCAGAAATTAAATACGAACACGCTGACTGATATTTAAATTCTCCAGTAACAAGTTACTAAACTGTGTTTCATGCTTTCGCGAAGACAATCATTTAAAATAAAGTGAGAGTCAGATCGGACAGACCTATTAAATGTGTAATCATGTAAAATATCGTTTAATATCTGGATCGGGAGATTTCGTCGATCGTGTGACGGATAAAACGGCCGGCGGCACGCGAGAATACGTGGCCGCGACGTACGTGTCGGTTACGTGTCACCACCGAGTATGCAACATCCCGGCAGCGACCTGCTCGAACGAGTCGAACGGCTATATATCCCCGATCTTCCTCGAGGAGCGCGTAATCGCCAGGAGGCGAGAGAGGCGTAAGAAAAAAATGGAAAATGCTTTCTCGCTTCGTAACGACGTCGCGGACGCGAATCATTAATCCTCGCTACGTGGTGCCTTGTACCTTGTACCTGCCCGTGATTACGGCTCCCTCTCTCTTTCTCTCGCCTGTTTCCCTGGAAAGAGAGGAAAAGAGAAAGACAGAGACAGAGAGAGAGAGAGTCGTTGTTCAATGGCCTACGGGGCCATTGCTTCGAGCAGGGTGGTTGCGAGGAAGAAACACCTACGCCTTTTTTTTTCACCTTCCATCTTCGTTGAACACGCGTCCATCCTTTGCCACGGCGCCTCGGTCCCTCTGGCCTAGGCCGGAGCCGAGGGGAACAACCAGGAAATTTTTCTTCCACCACGTGCTGCTGTATCTCCGCGTGGTACACGCGGCCGTACAAACGTTTAAGTTTAGGGCCCCGGAGAGATGCAGGAGGAAGGAACTTCTACGATTTCTTCCTGTGTACTACCTTTACTCTTGCGTACTACCAGTTCGTCTAGTCTAGCTGATCTCACGTGCAACAACTGTGATTTGGTTTTCTGTTTCTAATTCTTTTTTCTGGTGGAGGGAATAGGTGAATATCTCTACGCGTTTAGAGTTTGTATTGTACGGCACACACCCCCGCTCAGATATCTTGGGATAAGTACTACATCTGTGTCACAAACGCAATAAGTATAAATTATAAATTATATTTACAGTATTTAGAATGTAATATAGAAATATAAATTATATACACGATATACAATATATAATACAAATTGTTGTACTTACAATGAATACAATACGTGCAATATAATTAAATACAATAAATATAAGACACACTTTGATAAAGATTTTGTTAACATACTAAAGGTATTGTATTGTTACTATAGTATTATTGCATTATTATACATAATAATTGTATTATTATGTTATTATACATTGCATTATGTCGTGTTATAAAATATGTATATACGATAATTCACGATAAATATTGAATATTAAAAATAAAAGTGTCCGAAGAATTTTAAGCGGAAGTGTAGGTTAAAGATATCAGTGGAGGTTTGTGCGTGACAGAAGATACGATATAGTATTCAATTATTAATATATTATAATTCAAGTGTCAATTGAGATTATTACGGTATAAGGTTTGAGTGTTTAATTTCAATTGAGGTAGAGTAAAATGTTGTTGAAAAATTGTGAGAATTCTATAGCTATGAGGAATTGATCATATTTTTATATTTTATTTACAAACCGGTCGCAGAAATATTTTATTTGTATTTTATTGCAATTTCTATCTCCATGGTTTAGCTTATTAAATGAGCAAGTAGATGGATATAGGATGGTAATGAGGCTGGTAAGGCTCTCGGTAATTTTTGTCAAACTCGGTAATTTTTGCTCATTGTACTGACATAAACATAGACAGCTGCAAATAATTGCATAATGAAATAATCGTATATGTTACGTGAACATTACATCGGATAAAATTCTCTTATTACAGTGTACTTTCTAAATACATTGAATTTTTTTCACATTGCGTCCAGTGAAACGTTATACGATAAGACATATTTACAGTACACGTTCTTTGATTTTTATGTAAGTCAACAGCGTTTCTCAAATCATTATATAATCAAATTTTCCAAGCGAAATAAAATATTTTCGATTAGAGGTATTTAATGAAACATACCTTCAATTAAAAAATCCTACATATTAAATGTCAACGATTAATTCGAAAAATTATTAAACTAACTCAAAGTTATCTCACGCATGAAACAAACGTTAGAAACATTTATTACAAACGCAAGTTTATTCGATGAAACGCACACGCAGAGAAAAACAATCTTCGCCTACTTTTGCTCTCAATGTTTCACATTTAGCTGCGAATCTACATTCGTACACAGGCACTATCCTTCCTCTATCACGAAATCTCTTATTCGAACACATCGTCGAACACACGCGGGTACATTTATTTCCTCCATCAGCGAGCAACAACTCGAACATCGGCGATGCCTTTCACTCTTCCCTCCCTCTTTCCCCTGCCCCTTAAGCTGTACAAGCAGCCAGCCGTTTCGTCGAATCTTCCACTAGCTAGCCGAGGGTCTACGCCCAGCGATTCTTTCTTTCTCTTCGTCTTCCGGGAACACGCGGTTGACGAAAGAAATCGCGGGTGTAACGAACGCCCTCGCGATTCCCTCGTGTGTACCAGCCAGGTTATCTTCACGTGCTATCCAAGGAGGTTAGGTCCGCGGAAGGTGCGCCGCCATTGGTCACCGTATCGATGGTTCCATCGGCGCCGGAAACCGAGTGCAGGTTTTCAATAAGTCAACCTCGACCACGTTTGTTGCACCTGCAACCAGCCTCGGTGGCCTCGCCGTGTTCTCTTTGCTACTAGCATGGCTGAGATATCGCAACGCGGGCTTCAACATTCAACATGCGGTTTGTAGATTAGGGTGGAAGAGAGATGGTGAACAGATAGGACCGAGGATGTTGGGCAAGGAATTTGGGTAGGTATTTCCTTGCTTTTTTGTTGCTACGTAGAAGGGAAAAGGCGCGAGCTATGAGATATACGTATATACGTATACGTGAGCCCTCAAAGATTCTTTTCAACTACGAGGCACTCGTATGTAAGAACGAGACACTCTGTAGGAAGACAATACCTTGGGTGACAATATATTTGATTGTAAATCAATTTTATTGTAAATTTTGAAGGTTAAAGAAGAAAAGAAAGGTTTATAAATTTTTCCCATCAAGTATTAATTCTCTGAATGTTTTACATGTCTTTTTTGATGTCACGCGCATCCTGTACGTCTTTCTTACAAACACATGCAGATTTGCAGTTTAACAATAAAGCTCTTCACTGTTTCTTTCACACTTCTCTTGCTTTTCTTTCCTAAATGTTGGAATTTGAACTTCAACACACTTCAAATCACCTTCGTGTTGTGTTTTCATACATCTGTACAACAGATGTGTCTACGCAACAGTCTGAGAATCAAGGTTGAAATTATTCCATTAAAAAGAAACGATCTACCAGATCTACAGAAACGCAAATAAAATACGTTTCATACGCATCAATTCTCAGAACAATTTCACGCAACAAAAATTGGTAAAAAGAGGAGGGAAAAGGACAGAATGCTAATTTGTTCATGAATATGTATAAGAGACACGTTGTTGTTGTTGTTGTTTCTCTTTCTTTTTTTTTCTTTTCTTTCAACCATCTGATAATTGCGTTCGCGCAACATTCTGCCATGCGCGAGGCATTGAGAGATTTAAGACGTCGCTTAAAATCTCTTGCGACGTGATTCCAATCAGAAACCCTGTTGCAAGAGACACGTCAAACGCGCTTAAGAACTCGCCGAGTGACAAGCTGAAATTGTGGCTGCCAGTTGCAAATCGCTCTTCTGAAAAATGATCCCGAACCGTTTTTGCCTGGCAGCGTGGTTTCATCACGGGATCCGAGACGATACGTCAATATCAACTTGCATTAATCAAGTCTTGAATAGGAAGAACGGCATTACGCGAAGATCAGTTCTGGAGGATCGGCCAGCTGAATGTGCAGGTTGTTCGACGTATAGAGAGAGAGAGAGAGAGAGAGAGAGAGAGAGAGAGA
>WIUT01008644.1:0-10413 GCA_010645135.1 Tetragonula clypearis | reverse complement strand
TATTTTATATTTTTATTTTAAATTTATATATATATATATATTATCTGAAATATTCCTAGATTGATAAAAAAATGTACAAATGTTACAAATGAACATAGAAAATAATAATATACAATATAATATCACTCTTTTGGTATATTTCTCAAACGAAATAATGTAACATCACATCAGGTAAATTAAAATCAAATATATCAAATATATAATAATAAAAATATAAAATATATATAAATTTAAAATAAAAATATAAAATATATATATATAATAAAATTTATAAAATATATTTACATAATATTTTATAAAACATATAAAATATATCTTATTTAATTAATATATCTTATAAAGTTATGTTTTGAAAGCGTTTCACAATATTTTAATGTACCATCGGTTTCTTTAATATTTTAACATTAAATTAACTAGCTCTTTCATACCAACCTATATTCGTATTTATCGTCGTTGTACTTTTCAGAATATTGTATCTGATCAGCTGGCATTTTCAATATTAAAGTACAGAAAGATATAAGAATCTTTTTCTTTTATCGAATTTATTTTCATAACAATTATATATATATATATATATATATATGTGTGCGTGTGTATAACAATAAATTTCACTTTGTTTTCGATGACAACAAACAAATTTCAGTATCATTCACGAATCGATGTATCAAGCTTCTCTCGAAAGCCAACAACAGGTAGCAACAGAACAGGTAATCAGCCGGAAACCGGAATAGAGACCCATGCGACATGTTATATATAGTAAGGACACAACGAGTATCATGTGCTTCGTCCGTGATCGTGCATCGCTATTCTGAATCTGTTTCTGTCGCTGCGAATGGTACATGTTCAAGAAATTAGCCAGATTTCATTTAAAAAAAGGAGAATATCGTCTACTTATTATTAAGAATTAATAAGAATTCGATTCACCACAAAATAGATTAATTATAGCGAATGACTTGTTACCAAGGATTAACAGAATTATCCATATTTGCTACAAGAAAATGGAAGATTTTTGCCCACTGTGTTTAAGCAAAGGCATCAAGAACGAAATGAAATTATTTCAAATTAATTTAGAAGAAGGTGTATGGCTGTGCAAAGATGAAGAGGTGAAGCATTTTATTTCGATCTATAGAAATATAAGTGTAGTATCTCTTTTAAATTGTAAACACAAACTGTTTACGTATCAATATCGAGATATTTTGATATTTGATACACCATGTGACACACGTGACAATGCAATTGCTTGTTGTACATCACGTTTGTAATGTGTGTCTCATTTTATACGAAATGCATGAAATTGATTCCCTGTTTCAGTGTGTATGGCCCTTCGGACACAAAGATTTCGAATTTTGCCCAAGACCAGTAGGAAAAGTTTGGTCTTGTTATTGGGATGATCATAAACCATCAAATTACAAAGAAAAAGTTACCTCAAGTCCGTCGAAATCATTATTATGTCATACATCCGCGATATATACCCAAGATACAAAAATGACCAACAGCTCAGATATACGTTGTTTAAAAAACATTAATAATATAAGCAGCAGTTCAAATGTAACAGATTTGAAAAGTTTCAACGGTCTATATACCTCTGGTTTCGAAGGATCAAGTACAATACCAAACGTTGATATCGAGAAAGATAGCAGTGAGATTACTGCTATTGATACAAATGTACGGAAGAGTGTTTTGCGACCAATTGACGATAATATAGAAGTTGAAAATGAATGGGTAAATTCATTGAACAAACGTGTTAAGGAAAAGGATAATATTTTCGCAGGGAATAATGAAGATGTAAACAACGTCAGAGGAACTCCAAAAATAATAAGTATCGAGAATACGAATATTGATCTTTCCAACGTTAAGCTAGCGAGTCAAGCTTCTAATGTTAAATTGAAAAACGAAACGTCTGTTCATCAAAAATCTGTAGGCATTACAGAAACTCAATTAAAATCAGAAGTTGAAAAGTTAGAACTAAGTGAAGATAATGAAAATATATTGAAACCTAGCTTAAACACAACTACGATGGAAATAGATGGTTTACCACCGATTACCTTGTCATTTGAAGTTCCAGTATGTATCGCTACTCCCAAAACAGTAATAGCTAATGCACAATTAACTAGTTATAAAAATAATGATACAAGACCAATTAATATAGAAGTGAAAAATACGTTTGTGAAACGAAATATAACTAGTGGTAAACAATATGAAAAATTCAATTTCAACGCTATTAAGAAAAATCTAGAATCAAATAATTTCAATAATAGTGACATTCAGAATAATTCTTCAAATATGAGACGAATTCGAAAAGTAGAGGATCATTTGCCAGAAGTAATTTCAAATGTAAGTCCTACTTATGTATCAAATCAGCTTGATAAGTCATCATCTTCAAAAGTGGGGATACAAATTCAAAAAGCAGAAAATAATTCGCAAGGAATAATTTCAGATGTGAATATTAGCGTGCTAAATCAATTTAATAAGTGTGAAATTCCTTCGTCAAGTCAAAATCATGTAACATCAAATATAGATACCGTTTTAGATTCATTAACTAAAAATTATGAAGCTTCTGCCCCGGAAGATGACTGGATAATTTCTTTGTTGAAGTAATATTACATTAATATCGTAATTCAATTTATTTTAATTGAATTAAATAAAAATAACATAATTCCCTATTTCACTTTTTTTTGTAGAAAATAATAATTATAATATATTATTTTAGAGTATTAATTTTATTATTAGAAGCAGCTTGTAGAAGTAAAAAAATGACTAGTGATTATAATTTTGACTTGAATTCTTATAAATACATTTGTATTAGTGTACATGATATACATGTTAATAAAATACATAATATATTAATAAAATATTATATAATACAAAAATGAAATTTAAAAAAATGTAAATATACAAATGTGTAACTTTACGTGTACAGAAGATGTTATAAAAAAAAGTTAATTAATTTTATATAAACATATTTTACTAACTTGACTAAATTTGTAATAAAATGTAATAATTAAAAATTTCATTTTTACTATCTATAAAAATATGTTCGTATGTATAAAATTTTTATTTCCAATGTTGTGATTGCTATAATGTTTTATTTCCAATGTTGTGTTTGTGTAAAATAATACATATACAAAATGTTTGATCTTAATTTCCCAGAGCAAATGTCTCAGAAGATATAACATATGAAAAAATATGTTTCGAACAAAAGTTGTATGCTATCGAGAAAGATAAATCATGCTATCGTTTTAATTTTCAAAATCTATATACTTATTTTTTTTGTAGAAGTTGTATCCGAGATATAAAATGTAAGCTGACCAGTCGCCAGAATTTTACTAAAACAAATTAGATTGTTAAGTTGGGAGTGATTGAAATAGAATATATTTCTTCTTTATTGTTTGTAAATAATTTTCGATTTAGTACTAGTCGTACAAATTAGTTGTCAGTTACATTTCAGTAGTTGTACAAATTGCAAAAGCTAAAGACAAGTGTCTGTGAAGATAACACGGATCCAGCGGTATCCAGACAAAGGACCCATCAAAATAAATGATCGAGAATTTGTACATTAGTTTAACAATTCATTAGCTTATCGATATGATAATCAGCTTTATTTTTAGATGAACGAAATCATCCATCACAATTCAACCGTGCAATCTCCTCATAGTGTATGTTGGATAATACTAATAATGTCAGCGATAAGTCAGCTTTAAGGAGTTTATACTTAGAAAATGTCTCGATATCAGTTATAATAATATACGGTAAAAAATATAGATTTCAATCTAAAGATTCAGATCTGTGTAGGCTTTTTGCAAGATTAGATGACAACATGATCTACCCTTCTCGATAGCACATAATTTTTTTTATCGAAACACTTTTCCATGTATTTTGTATCTTCGAAGATATTTGCCTTGAATGATTAAAATGAGATATTCTGTACATTTTCAATTGTGAATTGTAAAATTTTGTATTATATTTTCTATGTTAATATATATTTATTTCAAGTTAATATATGGGATTACATATTTAACAAATATTCACTATATATAGGCACATAGCTTTATTATATAGTACATTTAAATATATGCATTATTAGTATTACAATAGTCTTTATGACTGATTGTATAATACATTTTAGAAACATACGATATTATTCTATTTAAATAATTTTTTAATTTTCGTATAAAAATAATTTTATTTCGAAATAAAGAGAAGTATCTACATCACTTATTATTCCTTGTGATCTATTTAAAAAATATTTCGGATTGTTGTACTAAAATTATTATTGCAAAAAACAGAAATGTTATGTTTCTTTGTTAACGTATTCCGACATAAATAACATGCATTGATATTTCGTAGTTTTTATATATACAGTGACTAGCATAATTGTATTAGTGAAAATGAAAAATTGTCGATAATTTAAACATTTTCAACTTACGACTGTCAAAGTATAGGCTTCACGCTTTAAAATGAAACTGGATCGTTATATCTTTTCTTACGAAATCGTAGTTTAAATTATCAATAATTTTTCATCATTATTATGCTACTCACGATATGTATATATCTATCACGTATGTTACAATATGATACAATATATGAATTGTCACGACAATATATTCAATCAAAATGATCTTTAATACAATGAATACTGCCAAAGAGATTATTTCAAGTTATTATAATTGTACACGATACATTTTAAAAATATTCTCTCCAAAATTGAAGTCTCTATGTTATACTCAATTATTTGTTACAATCATTTAATGAATATTTAAATAAATCTTTTTAAAATGTTCATAGTATAATAGATATTTTTAAATTTGTATGTACATATTACGAATTGATGGAAAAAATACTTTAAACAGAATTTTAAGATGTTTACAATGAACGAATGAATTATATGACCAAAAATTATATAGTCCTAAAAAACAAGTATATTATACAATATAATATATATTTTTTTTTTATTTTTTATAGTATGAAATAAGAATAAAGTGAAAATGAAAGTGAAATATGCAAAAGAATTATTGCAAAAAATATATTTATATTGTACAATTACAATGAATTGAAGAACAGAATTATTGTTTATCAATGAATAGAAGGCTTTTACAAATACTTTGCATTCAGCTTTTTTCTTTATCTTTTAAAAGTTTTATTTTTCGACCTAATAAATCGTATTTGGAATGACTTGGTTCCGGATCTTGATCTGTATCTGAACTACATTCGCTATCGCTAGAATCTTCATAGGAGCCAAGGCCAGGCAAAATTCCAATACATTTCATACCTCCTGTTTCACTGGTTATATTTTTATGTTCTAAAGTATCATCTTTGGATTCACATTCAGCAGCTATCTGTTCATTTATTTCACAATCTTCTTTTTTTGATGTATCTTTGCTTTCGTCAGATAACTTTCTCTTAACACCCCGTGTAAGATCTACAATGTTATATATTATGTTATTGTTATATTAGTTATTATATATATATATTGAGTATAGAAATAATATTAAGTATAGAAAATAATAAGTTTTTCTTTATTATTTGCAATCTTTAATTATTCTAAACATATTTTTAGTTTTTTGCATATGTTAAGTCCAATCATAAAAAAATCATAAAAAACTTGTATTATTAAAAATATGACATATCAAATTTTTATTTACCTTCTTTCTGTTTTTCAGGACGTTTAACAACAACACCAGCTAATAATTTTAATTGTGAAGTACGGCTACAAAAAGACAAAATTTATCTTCTTCGTTATAATGTATATATAACATTTATTGTATATATATATATAATGTATATATATACAAAATTATTGTACTATTTATAATAATAAAAATGATTGAGAATTACGAATATTCATTAATTGTTATAAGTTTAATGATATTTAAAATGAAGTATATAAATGAATCATATCTATTAAAATTATTTTATACGAATTAATATATTACCTTCCAGAAGAAATATTTTTATTTACAATTTGAGGATTTTTTAATTCTTGTTTTAATTTTTCATTCAAGGTTTTTTCTTGTAATGAAGCCACAGCAGCTTTAAAATCTCGCATTTCTTTCTCTTCTTCAAGATTTTTTTTACGCTCTTCCTCTAATTTCGTTCTATCCACCAAATCCAAAAATTCCACTTCATCATCATCTAAACCTTTTATCATATTTTCTGCCAAAAAATATAAAGGAATAAAGAAATATTACATATTTATATAATATTTATAAATAAATAAATATATATATATATATATATATACATATATATGTTTATAGTTATTATAATAGTAACTATGTAAGATACTTACATATTATATATATATATATATATATTATGATATAAGAAGTACTTATGATAAGTATCAAACATAATTAGTAACTTACTCAATTTATGTGCTTCTTCATATTCTGCATCTCTTTTATTTTTTTGTTCCTGTAATCGTTCGTATAAAGATCTTGGATCATACGGTTCTTCTGGAGCTTCTATAGAAATTAGAAAATATATATAACAATGATATTTTTATATACAGCTAATGTAAATGAATTGTGTACAAATATAAAAAATATATGTTAGAATTCATTTACTAAAATGCAGATTAAATATAGATTAGAAAAAATAAGTAAAATAACTTATGCAATTGTATTGAAATAATACTGGAAAAAACTGAATTTTGAAAGTTGTAGCTTATTTTATTATTTTATTTAAGGAAAAGTATATAAATGAAATTTTATTATAAAATTTAAGATTTTCAAAGATTAAGATGTGTAAATTCAAGAAGATTATAATTATAATTAAAATAATGAATCAAACAATAAAAACTGAAAGTATTTCAATTAATTTTAGATATATTGTAATTTTTGTACGTATATACAACTAAAGAGAATTGTCAGAAGATAATATATGAAATGAAAATAAGAATAACCTAATGGTTGATCTGCTGTTCGTACACGTTCCCATTCTTCTTGTCGTATTCTTCGCTGTTCTGCAATTTCAGCTTCTGATATAAATCCTGAACTCATAGTGAACTAAAATGAAAAATTAGACAAAAATATCGGATACATATAATTCTCATTATTTATCTGCCAGCATTAATAGCTCGTATAATAGTATAATTTTATTCATTTACAATGTTCAATTTGTTCTATAGTTCTTTATTAATTATATAATTGACAAATATAGTGATTATTACAAATTTTATAGTGTACTTTTTAATAGTATGATCATAAAGTTTTAATAAAGGTAAATAGTTAAAATTAAACATTATATAAGAAAACATTATTTTATTCTACAATTTTACATGAAAGTAGAAATGTGAATACCATTTTCGAAAGAATTACATTAAATATATATAAACAAAAAGTTTTTGAATATGTAAAAGAATGTAGATATATATAAAATCAGTAATACACTCCACATATATTAATACTTACCACTTTTATGTATAACTTTGATAGATTATACAAGACGAATAGTCTATAATAGGGACTATATATTTTCACAACTTGTAAACTTATTTATATAAATTATTAGCATTTATAGTTAATCGTTCACTTCTTACTATAACGTAAAGGTTGAAATATTTTTAAAATAATTTTTGCAAGATTTTATATATAATATTTTAAATTAAAAATGTGAAATATCAAATTAAACGATTTAAAACATTAACACTCGTCCAGACATATTTTGCATTTCTTTTTTTCTAAATTTATTAATTAACAAGTTGTTGCGAAATGTACATTTAGCTAAAATATTCTCCATGCATAAATAAAAAAACTATAATGTTTAAAATCCGCGATGAAAGATAAATATTTCGAACTTTCGGAAAAATATGTAGGTTAAGTCGTAAATTTAAACTTGAACAATTATAATTACGGAGTTATGTACGATAAATATATTATTATAAATAAATTTTTAGTCTTACACCATGAAAAATCACATTTGACAACTTTTTTACTATCAACTTGTGTCACATAAACGTTTCAGACACAGAGATTAATTGTTCGTTAGATAGAGGTATAAAAGACTTTACACGCATGCGTGAAATATTAAATAAGTATAATACATAACTACACACATGCACACACGCGCGCGCGCACAAATATGAAATGTAAAAAATTATAGAATTCTTTATATCTCACACTAATATAAAGAAAATAAATTACATAATAAATTATTCAACTTTTGCTTCACAATTCTACTTGTTGTACTTGTATTTATCGTCATATATTCTTATTTACCTTAAATTGAATATATTATATTAACAATGATTGACTTAATCTTTAATCAATTAGATTAATGCTTATAATAATTGTACCTAGGAATAACAGATCTTAATGATTAATATCATGAATTTTGACTGATTCGGGATGTGAGAAAATAATGATCTTAAAAGGGTGTTTCAAATATTTTTATATTTTAAACAAATTATACATAAGTTTCTGGGAATTCGAATGTTACGTCCCGGCCTGTTAACTTTTTATAGACAGCAGCAAAGGTGTCGACCTAGGAAATGAAATGTTGTATTAGATACTTCACATTAATTGGAGGTAATGTAGATATAACTAATTTACGCTCGATAATTACACAAATAAAAATGAAATTTGAAATATGAAAATGTTCATTATACGTTAAAAATGTATTTACCTTATGTTCAATGTTTGTTTGCTCATTTTTATCTAAATGAACTTTTATAAGCTGTGTACCATCAAGTTTAATTCTAATGCGTTTACCAACAATCTCTACAGGATACACTAAATCTTCCAGCAATGCATCATACACTGCAGTTAAGGTACGACTAGAAAACATTTATTTATTACTTTATAATAACGTACGCACAAATATTTTTGGTAAGAGCATAATATACCTTCTTGGCCTCTTCTGCTTATTCTTCGTACGTGTTTTTCTTGTTGGTTTGGGCAAAATTTTACGCTCACCAACAAACATGACATGTTTTCCAGAAAACTTCTTCTCTAATTCACGTACAAGTCTGGTCTGAATTTTTTGAAATGCTTTCAATTTTGGCATAGGTACATATATAATGATGCACTGAAATAAATATTAATTTACTTTGTATACATTGTTATATATATTCATGTAATTATTTTTATGGTCACAATATTTTTTGTACATATTTAACAGACTATTTTATCATTTATAATAAAAACTCTATAATTATAAATAAGATTGTGCATCGTATATTTTCTAAATAAAATTAACGTTGTTCGTAATTAAGATTAATATTATTAGCAGCAGCTACTAAATTGATAATAAATCATAGTTAATAATAATTGAAAAGTTATTGTGTAAAACAAGATGTCATTTTACCTTTTTATTATTAGTTTCTATTTCACGTGCTTTAGTAATATAAAGTTCTCTTAACTGTGACTTTAAATCACTGTTCATTTCTAATTCCAATAGAGCTTGGGAAATACTGGCTTCGAACGCATCAGGTTCGGCTCCGCCACTTTTTATTATTTTAGCGTTTGCTGTGAACATCTGAAAAATATTTAGAGGTTAAGATTTTTTCTTGTTTACAGATAGATACTCCGTAAATTTTAAATAATCTCTCTATTTGGTAATTAATTTCAAATATAGAATAGAAACTTCATTTAGAATTCATATATAAATGCAAATATAATTTAGAGTATCGCTGCAAATTACGGTATACTGTCAAATATGAACATTATATCAAATAGAATCCAATTTTATCACATCTTATGTATGCGATCCAAGAAAAAATATTAGTTTATTCAATAGATTGTTACGTTATGAACAACATGCAAAGTATCGTTTAATGCTTTTTAATACGTTTTAACTTTGTTTTTAGCTCAAAACTAAACTGTTATTCGCATATGTACCTTGACAACATCCAGACCTCATGAAAAAGATCCAACATTTCCATAGGCAGAAATACCAACTGTTACGTGCACAAAATAACTCTATATTTCTAGTTACATAAATATTATTTAATATAAACTAGAAAAATACGATCTTTCGTTATATCATTAATTGTGTTTTAAAAAATATCTTAAATTCATTAAAAAAAAAAGTGTACTTAACAATATTTTCTGATAATTTATTTAATAATACTATTTTTATTATGTTTGTATCTTCATAAAAACTTCTTTTCTAAAAATATTTATTACGTCTTCCATAGAATAAACGATTAGACAATAGGGCTTTTGATATAATTACAATAAATAATTTTTCCTACGTAAGAAGTTTAAAAAGGTTTAGTAACTTTTTAAATAAAATTTACTAGTAAATCATAATTATTATTACATACACTTTATCAATCTTTTATAATGTAATGAAACATAAAATCGATTTTCGAGAAATTGGCTTTATTTTGTATTTCTCAAGTTTTTGAAAATTATTGTAAATAAAAGTAAAATCGATATACACACACACATATATATATATATATATATA
>WIUT01008643.1:0-10414 GCA_010645135.1 Tetragonula clypearis | reverse complement strand
CACACACACACACACACACACACACACACGTACGTACGTACGTACGTACGTATATACCTCTTTGTCGGTATATGTGTTGCAGTGGATGCTTGCATCGCGTATATACGCGATGTGTGTGTGTGTGTGTGTGTGTGTGTGTGTGTGTATTTGTATATCGTACCTCTGGGTATGTATGTGCGTGCGTGCGTGCGTACGTGCGCGCGCGCGCGCACTTGTTTTGCCACACATACGCATAGCTACGATATATACACGGTACAAGTACATATTTATTTTACACGTCGTATGCACACGTACGACACGTACTCGACACGGCAGGCAAATAAAACATGCAAGAATTTATCCGAAATAAATTTGTGGCTCGTAGCGCGAGATTACAAGCTGTAAACTCTGTGTTTACAGTTTAGAAAATTAAAAGTAAACTCGTATCGACCAACACGTACGATACAAACGTTGTCGTTGATTGCATAATTTTCTACGATACGCAACAATCGATCTGAAACGATCCATACCCGTGTAGAGAGATAGGCTTGTTAGTTTTATTTTACTTCTCTTTTTATTTCGGAAAACACGAATCGTAATCTCGAGCGTAATCTCTTTGACGTTCGATCAACGGCAACCGTACCGACAACCGTGTATCAAAGACTCGAGTCGCTCGCGTCGCTTTACTGAAATTTTGAAAAAAGAAAAGTAAGGTTACGTCGCGGTCTTGCGAAATAATTTTACGAAATAATTTTACGAAATAATCGAAATGAAGGGTTGTACTTGTTGTTCGACTCGTGTGTTGTCGCGGTAGTTGGCCCGGTAACCGTACACGCGAATCGATCGTGATTTAACCTAGTTGAGTAAATTTTAAACACGCGACGGTAAAACAAAGATAATCAGAGACGAAGAATTTCGTACGCGATTCTAACGTCATCTCGTCTGTGATGGGTATGTTAAAGTTATTGGAACTTTATTATGGGAATTATAATAAGCTCATGCTTGAATGAATCCGAGGCAGAGGTTGTTCCAGTAAATCAAGCGAGAAGAATCTTTTACGGTATAAATATAAAACTTAACTTTCGTTAGTTTCGTAGCAACGCTACCGTTACTACCACGTTGTACGCCAGAACAGCAGGAATAATCGTTTTATTTTGCATTTAAGGTCTAAAATGTCCCGTTTGCTCCAAGTTTGTTCTACCAGACGATATAGAATGTCACTTGGTTATGTGTTTGACCAAACCACGTCTTAGTTACAATGGTAAGTGGTACGATTTCCTATCGTCCGATTTTACACGACACGATACTTTTCAACTGCTATTGTAACATAAACGCGCGCGATTATATTTGTTGCAACGACTACCACTTTTTACACGTAGCACGCTTCGTACAAAGTTCCAACACCTCAGGAACGACGCAGTTACATTTTAATCCTTTTTGGTACAACAACGTGTCGTTTCGGCACGTGGCTTTCGCACGTACGTAGTTGACATTTCCTTCTTATTCTACTATTCCTAGTGATAAACAGGCAAACGACAAACCAGCCAGTCGATTTAGAAATTCCAAATGAAAACTCGAGTGGAACAAAGTATTCTCACACTTGTTGCAAAGTGGAAGATTCTCTGTTGCAACTTCTACGTACGGCGAGACAATCTCCTGCGAAATATATCTATTCTATTCGAACGGAGACCTTCGTCTTTGAACGTTACAAACATTTGCAGTAAAAAAATTACTTCACGAACGATCGATTTTTTAGATCAGTTACTTCGCGAAACAGACAAGCTGTATTTTTTCATTAAACGAAACGAAACGAAACGAAACGAAACGAAACGTTTCGTCGAACGTTGAAATCGTTAATCGCGAGCGATCGTACGATCGTCGGAAACGGAACGAATTAGAATTATCTCTATCGTACATTTGGTTGGGTGGAACGACAGACGCTCCTCTCGTTCTTTTCTGTCTTCGTAGTTTTATATTCCTCGTCTAAAAAAAGATACCTTTCTTTTCACAAGTGGCGAAAGAGAGAACGCAACCCACAAATGGTTTTCAACTTCTCGATTCGTTCATTTTGATTTAGCGATATATTCTCCTTCTTCGTAACACGGATAAAAGAAAAATTGCTAAAAACTCAAAAATTTTCTTCCTTTTTTTTTTTTTGTTTTTTTTTTCTCCCAAAGAAAAGATCTAAAAACGCGAACGAAATTAAATACTCGTTAAAAAAACATCGTCGAGTTGTATCTTTGACTCGTCGATCTCTCTCCGCGTCAAGCTCATCTTCACGGGATATGTTTGGCAACTGTTTGCAACTTTCTTCGTACTCGTCTTGGTAATTAATCGATCAACGTGTTATCTTTTCCGTTCTCGTTGCAGAAGACATACTGTCCGATGAAAAAGGCGAATGCGTCATTTGTCTCGAAGAGTTACAACCTGGAGATGTTATAGCCCGCCTACCTTGCCTGTGTATATACCACAAAAAGTAAGTTTCTACATCTGTACGATAAATTTTCAAAAGTTCAAGCCGTACGCGTCGCGTCGGCGAGATTAACTTTGTCTTTACTTACACTAGTACAACGAGTAGCAACAACAACGACGCCAAAAAGTGGAATTAACAAACTAACGAATTAATTAACGTTTTTCAGTTGTATCGACAAGTGGTTTCAAGTGAACCGTAGTTGTCCCGAACATCCTGGAGATTGATTCACACCCACTGAAGTTGTAACAGCACGATGCAACTTGTTAATATTAAAGACTCTCGTTACGATGACGAAAATAGGAATAAGGGGGAGGAAATGGGAAAAATCTGAAAAACGCTAGTCAAGATGGCTGCTAGTCCACTGTGCCGGTTGGTGGTGTACGCCAATTGTTCGACCGAACGAGACACACACGCTCGAATTGGAATCGACGAAAGCGAAAGGGGACCGAAAGATCGAACTAAATCCTCGACGACACTACCTGTAAGCAGGGGACTCGAAAGATCGCCATAAAATTCAACGATACAATGCTATTATCTATATGTATCTGTAATTAATCTATCACCGCTCTATAGCTTACCATCGATCGTACCGTATTTACAAATTTTACTTAGTTTTACATTTTGGATTAGGAATAATATCAGGCTAATCCGTTGCCGATCGTGGTACGTTGTTTTCGTTGTGGAGAAGGGAACGATCGGACGTGAAATTTAGTCGAAAGCCACGAATAACGATCTTCGTTCGCATCGCGCAATTCAATCGCGCAATTCAATCGATGTAACTTTTCCGTTGTATGTCTCTGACGTTTCGTTTTTGTTATTCGTTGGGAAATGTACTCCAGAAAGGATATTTTTGATACTTTCATAAAAGAAAGAGTTGGATATACGAAGGTTTTAAAGAACGGACTTTTAGTAATAACGACGTAACAATAACGGTTAAAAGAATTAGATTTAAATTTCTCTCAATTCGAACTCAATGCGACAAACTTTGTTTACGTTTTTAGAGAATAGAAGTCCCGCAGTTACGAAGTATATAATTTATCGTTAATCATAATTAATATCTTTTTTACACGATAGGAGTCGACTCGTAGGAGTTTTTATAACAAAAATAAACACGGTCTGTCAATTTTCCAACAATACGTGCGTTGTATATATATATATATCCGGATCAGACTCGTATCGTACGAGATGAAAAGTCTAACGAAATAAAAATTTCAAACCAAATACGATTGTAAAAGTGATTTAAGCACTCGATATAATATCTGCGATATTATAGGAATAAAGATAAAAGTTCTTCATGTTAGTAAAACGAAGGAAAAACCAAAAAAAAAAAAAACAAAAAAAAAAAAAAAATAAAATTGTTTTCAACGTTACAAAAACCGATTAACGTTATCGTTGTCTACAAATCGTTTCATCTCAGGACGTACAGGATGACTTTTACAGGACGTACGAGCGCAACACTGTTTTCTTTATGAACGTTCCGACATACTTCGATCACGGTAGAGATAGACACACGTGTGTACGTGACAGTGATTTTCATATATCGGCGTCACGATACGATTCCGCGATACGTTACGTTCGAGACGTCATCGAAGAGTCATTTCGCGAACTATCGAGTTAACGAAAGTCATTCTTTCGCGCTGACGTAGCCTTGCGTTATACAGCCTTTGTTGTTCGTTTACGAAAGAAATTCGAATAACGCGATAAACGATAGACTCGTACGTCGCAACGCTGCAGGGAGAAACGTATTTTGTACATATATTTTAAAAGTAAATGAAAATTTCATATTTTATAGAATATTGTTACTTACCGCGTTACGATACATCTCGAACATAGGCGCCTTTCAAAACTTTCCTTTATTCGATGAATATTTTCGTTGGAACGTCCTCGAAGATTCAAAGACCTTCTTCAGACCAAAAGGAAATACGAAAATTACAAAGATAATCGTACAGTTCGTTTCGAACAACAGACGCAACGATGGACAAGAGTAACAACAACGCGATATAATTTTTAAAATAAAAAACATACGAGTATAAAAAAATTGAACTCCAGTCTTTACTCGACCGAAGCCTTTACGTCTCGAACGTTTAGCACGCTAGAAAACGCTTTTCTTTCTCAAACGTTTGGTCCGACAGGGAGACGTAACCACGTCGTCTTTAACCACGTCTTTAACACGATTCTCGTTTTACGACGATAAGACGACAACCGAGAAGACGGATAAACCGATAAATTCAATGGACGCAGCGTACAACAGATTTGCGACGTAGGGCGGTAGAAACGACATCGACTCGACATTTTCACGACACTGCGTCGAGTCCGTGGACGTTCTACGAAGAAAATACGAACCGTACGATCAGCCAAGAGACGATCGAGACGATCCGGTCATTCGTCGTACAGACATCCAAGCGACGTTCCAACGAACAACGTTTGTAAAAATATCTTGGCGAGAGAAAAGAACGCGTACGCGAAACAGAGGAAAGTTAAAACGCAACGACCAACCGTCGGGTAAACGAACGTTACCCTCGCTCGATCGGGATCGGTAAAACGAAGAACGACGCTGTAGTTGTTCGCTGTATCTCGTGGAAAAATTTTACGGATATCTCGCAAATACGAAACGAACCGAACAGAAACGAGAACCGCACGGAAATATGGAATTCGGACGGAACTCGCTCGTTGACGTCGAAGTTGAATTTTATTCGTAACAACGTGACGAAGAAGGAGAAAGATAGCAAAACTCGTACGGGCGAGTTTCGAGTCTCCTCTCTTGGAAAATTACAACGCTAGAAAGAGATCGCTATTACTCCAATCATTCCAGTTGGAAACGACTTACTTCGAAAGTATTTTTTCCAGAGGACGATCGACTCGTAACGTGCAATTCATTCGAGAGAAGTTTTATCTTCGCGAGATACGCGAACAAACGAAAAACAATTGGCTTGGGAATTCGAAGATCGAAGACTCGGTCGCGACAGCCAGAACGTTCGTTAAATATTTTTCTACGTCTATGCACGGAGAGAGAGAGAGAGAGGGAGAGAGAATTATGGACAACGAAACGTTCCGCGCAATACGTTGCAAACGTAACAGACGCAGGAACGAAACGTAGGAAGGAAAACGAGACAGACACACGACGCACGCAAGTTCTTCGTCCATTTTTAATACGACAAATCTCTTTCACGCGAGAAACAACGTTAAAACATTTAAAGTTGGAACGTAAAACGGAGAACAGGAGCATCGAGCGTACTCGATCCAGTTGGAATTATTTCGCACGCGATAGGATCAGCCGAGATGGTCTTCCGGATAAGTAACTCCAACTTGCCTTCGAATTTCGTCTTCCAATCGTGCGATCAACAGAGAAACATCGTGCGGCACTTTGGAGCTTTCGGTCGCACCTGAAACGAAGCAAACGAAATTAGCGAGAACGAACGCTTCGGACACGCTTGCCCGATCTAGACTCGCCTCGATCGAAATTAACGATCGACGCGAGACGATCGTGCGAGCGATCTTGGACGAATCGCGAACAGCAACAGCAAGCTTTCTCTCGCGTTTCTTTCCTCTCCTCAAAAGAGGGAGAAAAAATATCGCGTACAATCAACGCGTACGTGTTCGCAGGATATTTCAAATTTCAGACGTCAAAGCAAACGCGCGGCGTACCTGCCAAGATGCAATTGCGAACTTCGTTGGCTTCGTAAGACAATCCAACGCTGTTGAAGAAATTAAACTTGCCGTCAGTCTCGGGAAGCGATACGTTCTTCTTACCACTGGGCAGCTCTATAGTCGTAGGACACCAAAAGTTTGGCACTTTTATCGTTCCCTTGGTGCCAACGACGTAGGCTTCGTTCGGTAAATCGACCAGAGAATGAGTAACAACGGTGGCGGTACGATTTCCCTCGTAAAGAAAGGTGGCAGATACGGAGAGATCGACTCCCTCCTCGTTCAAGCATCCAGCAGCTTGCACGGTACGAGGCATTTCGTTGTTAAATACCAGACAGGCAAACTGTATTGCGTAGACACCCAAGTCCAACACGGTACCTCCTCCTAGACTTTTCACGCTAAACAGAAGAAAATTCGCACGTTCGGACGTAAGACGAAAGCGCTTACTCGCGAAGCGCTCGACGAAAACACTAGGAAGAAGACTAGGATGGAAAGGAAATTACCGGGATCGCGCGTGGCTAACGCGTTGCTGCAAACATCGCGCAACTGTAACGAGCAGACAACGAGACAAAACAAAAGACGAATCTCGTTTGAACACGTGGAATGGAAAACGTGGAAACGTCGCGGAACAAGCGAAAACTGCAGCGAAGAAATTTTACATCGCGACGCGCTTTAATATCGAAAATTTACTCGATCGAACTCGAGGGACCTTTTTGCGAAGGAAATTGCGACTCGTACGCGATTCGTGACGCGACACTCGAACGCGACACTCGAATCGCCTAACGAGAGAAGTTTACGCGTCGCGCTGTAAAATTCCGACGCACGCGTACGCGCGATCTCGTTCGAAAGGGAACGAGGAAAACAGACGCAGAGACGAAAAATCGCGTTTTCAACAACGACGACCGACGACCGACGACCGACGACCGACGACCGACGACCGACGACGAGGAACAGGACACAGTTGCCGCTGAACGACTTTTGCAACGAGAGTTCTCGCACTTTCGACGAAACGTCGAGAAACGGGATCGGTCCATCTTCGCGTTCAACTCGGATACTCGCGCTACTCTGCAGTGTCTGCGACACACCACAGTTCTGCGAATCAGAATCTCGTCGTCGTCGATCGTACTTAAAGCACGACACAAACCTCGTTTACGTACTTCAATCGTTCAACGTCCGACAGTTTAAGTCCAAAAGATACGAGAACTTGACGAACTTGTCCGATGCTTCCAGACTCGATCTCTCTCTTGAGAATTTCATAGACGGGAAAACATCTGCTCCAAATTGCTTCCATCAGAAACAAGTTTTTCTCCTTTGCCAAATTTATCAGCTCCGTCGTTTGCTTCAAATTCATGGTCAAGGGTTTTTCGCACAGAACGTGCTTCCCATGTTGCAACATCAATTTTGCGACGTCAAGGTGTTGGGGATGCAACGTTCCGACGTAGACAACGTCTGCGAGTACAAGCAAACAGCTTACAGTTAACACGGATTTAAAGTTAACACGGATCGTCGTTCCCGTTACGGTTACGACGTTACGATTAGACGGTAGACGAGAATGCCAATCGACAGAATTCACAGCTGTCAGACGTCGAGACGGTTCGTTCGCTGCTCTTGCCTAGTTTCCTGCCGGTGACGTATCCCGCCAACGTATCGTACACGCAATAGATTAGAAAGAAACTAAAACTAAAGAGTAAAATAACGTCGTACCAACGTCCTTGTCCTCTGCCAGTTTTCCGTAATCGTCGAAAGCCTTTTCAACGTCGTGCAAGCTAGAAAAACGTTGCGCCCTCGACAGTTCACGAGCCGCTACCGCGACCACTACGTGCTCGGATTTTGGCAACGCTCGCAAACTTGTCACGAAATCGTGCGATATTTTTCCAGCACCCGCTATGCCCCAATGGAGAGTCATCTGAAACGGACACGACGCGATTAGAAAGAAACTCGCTCAAGGTAACGTAACGTGGCAGAAGCGACTCGAGTTTCGCGAAACGATACAAACGATACAAACGATAGAAACGTCGTTGTTTCAATTGATTTCGCCGAGAGTCAACGCAACTGTTGCTTTGGAATCGCAACCTCCTCGAGGAGGTTAGGTCGCTGAGGTAAAACGCAAGTAAAAGACGGACTTTCGTCGGATTCTCGACGGATGTCTGGACGAACGAGAACGAGCCTCGGGACTGAATCGAGCGAGGTTCACCCGTTGATCTCGGAATTCGAGAAAAAACGGAAATCGCTCGAACGTTTCGCACGAGACGCTTTCGCTGGTAAAGGAGCCATCTTTCTCGTAGTTACTACGTCGTTACGTTACTTACGTAATTACGTCTTTCCGTCGCGTAGTCATAACGTTCGATGTTCCAGCGAACTCCGCGTAATTTCAACTCGAGGATACGTCTTTCTTCAAACGTAATTTCTCATTACGCGTCCAAAATTGCGAAACGTGAGTTCTTCGTTACGTAGTTTTAAAACAAAACAAGCCGGTAGTTTCTCGAAAGAGGAAGAACCAGTCGCGACGAATTTATTCTCGCGAAACGCTCACTCTTGTCTCGTATCGTTACGCTACGCCTACCTTACTAATCTGAAATTTAAAAAACACACGTACGTCTGTTTCCAAGTTCCATCGAGGAAACGTCGAGTTGTCAGTCGACTACGATCGTACGAAAGATTCCTTCGAATCCAAGAACCCAACGTATGAAACTCGACGTACGAAGCAAAAGGTAAACGACTCGTTTTCCCGCTAATATGGAATATGGAGTACGCGATATGCAGTTCCGTCGATCGCGACGACCCGAAACGAGAAATAACGAACAATCGCGCGTATATCGAGTTAAAGTTCGTAACTTACGATACCGCTTGTGGAGAGACTGCTTTCAGCTTGGTGGAACACTCCGATTTGGAAACGCAGGCCGATTACAAATGCGAGAGATCCGTCGACTTTGGAGCGACCTTTCCGCCACAGACGTACCACGTAGATTAGAAACTGAAAAACGCGCGGTGGAACGCAGATAAACTCGTTGACTTTCTTCCAGTTGAAAGCAGTTTCGTGCGCTCGATGAGAAACCAACCAAGATAACGAAACGTTTATCTCCGTTGTTATTTATCTGAAATGTGAAAACGCTGGTCAATCAATGTACGCGGTGCGTACGTTGAACAAGAGCATCAGGCGATCCGTAACGACTAAATTTCTTCGAAGCGTCTCGGCGTTTGTCACAGGTACGTCAGCACGATACGTTATCGCGCGAAATAACAATCGACGATACGCTGCCTGTCGAGTCAAATGCCACGTACCGGCAAATCACTTTGTAGACGCTGAAACGTTTCTAATCAACATTTGTACTACCCACTATATTTCTACTAACTATTTCTACCTGATCTCGCGTCGATACGTGAGGAAGAAGAGCGTGCAACGGCACGACGCTTCGATTCTTTTCTTCGATCCGTTTCTTCAGCCTTCACCCTTCGAGACGCCGTTCTTCCCACCCATTCGCCCATAATTGTCAACACGATCAACGTAACGTTGTAACAAGTAAAGCTTTTTCAAACGTTCGTACATCTGTTGTGTTTCGCTCTTTGAATTCATTCATTTACGTCCAGGTTAGTCGTTCGTTATTCCCTAGAAACGACGATGGAATAATCATCTTCGCGACGATTCCATCTTATAGGTTACGAACCTATCCGTCAAAGTTGCGTCAGACATTTTTCAATTTTTATTGGTTACCAAGTTACAAACAAATTGCAACGAGAATATACGCAACGGTAAATAAGAGATTAATAAACAGATATGTAGGTACGATGATCGGTAAATAATAAAGTCACCGTATATCACTAAAAAAGGAAAATCTTTATAATTTAATTTAACGTTTACACGATACGAAATTCATTGGAACAGATTAATCACTATAGACGACACTATAGATGACTAACGACTATTAATTTCTTACTTACTTGCTGTTACACGTAACGTCGGTAATTTGTTTGCAACTTTGCAATAACTAACAACTCGTTGGCACATGCGTGGTATTTTTTGTATAGACTGAATAGGTGACGCTACAGATATGGACACGGTGGCGCCGTCTGTCGTTAACTCGTTATTCACGTAAATGCAGAGAGCTTCGAAATGGGCACGGTGGCGCCATCCATCGGTCATACCGGGAACGAAATAATTACGAGACGCAAAATGATTTTTTTTTTTCGCGCTTCTTTGCTTTTTTTTTTTTTTCGTTTTTTCTGTTCTCTGTACGGGTGTATACGACCTCAGCACGCTCGGACCTATCGAAGAAATCATAATTGCGAAATTGGAAAGACGACTCGGTCCTTGGATAT
>WIUT01008642.1:0-10417 GCA_010645135.1 Tetragonula clypearis | reverse complement strand
GAACTAGTCACAGATTATCACGAATTTCTCGAAGAAGGAAAGGAAAACCTACGACAAGGAACATCAAGCAGCCCAAGCAATATTTCCCAATCACGAGGAAAATGTCAAATAAGATTGTGCACGGGTAATAAAACCACTCAGACTTGCACAATTTGCAAAAAATTCGTCTTCGGACAAATGTACGAAGGAGAAACCAGTCATATGTAAAAAGTGCAATTAATTGGTTATTTTTTTTTTATTTAAATAAAAATATATGTTCGACTATTTTATGTTCGACTATTTTATAGAAATCAGAAGTTACGTTGCGAATTATTTCCTTTAATAAATTAAGAATTTCTTTCTAAAAATCAACGTTTATTCATGAGGGATGAAATGGCCCCTTATGGCAAGATAGGTATATGTAAAATTCCCGTATTACGTTTCGTGTTAATTTCTCACATGCTTTTCGACTCTTGGTCAATTTCAAGCGCTCAAAGGCTACTGCTTTCCTCCTCTTTTGTCAAATTTGGTACTTGGTTTGCGCGACAGCGATTTGCAGAGATCAAGGGACGCGTTAAATTAGACAGGTGACAATAGAAGGACGGAGCAATCGGATTTAAACCTCGATGGGAGTGAATCAGTGAGGCAACAACGGGCCAGTGACTTTCCTCGCCTGTAAATATAGAGACGCTGAGCGCTGGTCGGCGTCGTACACGCGAAGAATTCGCAGGCATTGTGCTTCACCGCCGAGTCGAAAATCGCCTTTGCGTGCTTTCGCCTGTTTTCTTTCTCTTTCCCCCCCCCCCCCGACATTCCGGGCACGCTGCCGCTCGTCAACCCATGCTGGAAAAATAACAACGGCGCTTCGCTCTAAATCCGAACAAACAGTGGCCGACGCTAATTCGGTTCTAGGCAAATTAGAGTAAACGTTCGCTCGACTAGAACAAACTCGACGAAGGTTGGATTGCCAACAAAGTGGGAAACTGGGCCGACTTTTCGACAAGATTTAACAAGCACCGAGAGATTTAACGAGAAATTATAACAACCTTTATGACGACCGCTTGCTTTGCTCGATTCTTCAACAACCGCGACTACAATTTATTCTGGGCAAAAAAGAATCAAATTATTTAATAAAATGTCGACACACCGAGTACGTGAGATTGAGAGTTACACGGGGCCCGTAGAAAATTCGCTTGCTCCTTCTTCCAGAAATTGCTGACGTTGTTAATTCAATACATGCTGAACGTTCGCCTCGAAGTTTCGCCCAGTCTTTAAATCACGGGGATAAAAGGGGCATTCGTTGCGTCACAAAATCACAAGCCTCTCAGTCCCCGGGTTTCCCATAAATCCATCGGGAAGACGTCGCAGCAACAATTTTGTGAAACATTGTTCGAAACGCGGGGACGCGCGGCTGCGATCGTGCGACTGCATTATCAGTCGCGGTGTGATTTATAGCTAACATCGGATCGAAGTAGCGGCGAGGAAACAACAATGACGTCGCTGGAAACGGTTACCGGCGAACCTTTATGAACCGGCGAAAAGCGGCTGCGGCTTTATCTCTCTTGCTTGGCCGGCAGCCAAACCGGCCGACGGTTTATTATAGTTTTGTTATGACAGCGGGGCGTTTCGGTAAATTAATGTTGAAACAAATGTATCTCGTCCCGGCAGAGTCCACGGTTGTACCTCTAATTGAATTGGTAAACACCATAAGTTAACCGGTAAGTAGTCATGTCGGCGTAAATCACTTTCGGAAGATGAGCTGTCACCGCGGGACAACCGCTCGGATCGCATCGATGGGACCGAGCGATGCCGAGCGCTGGCCCGTTATTCTTAGAGAATTCGAGAGAAACCTCGAGGATCCGAACGCACGGCTACCGCACGAACACCGACTCCGAGCTTCTCCGCTTCCTTGAGATTCTTTTTATGCAACGGATCGGTCCATTGACAACGGCGAATTGACAGCTTGATTCATAGCCCGTGGCCCCGGGATCCCTCTGCGCGCGAGCTGCCTCCTCCCGAGTACAGTTTATTTATTTCTTTCTCGGCGGCAGCGAGCAAATTTACGCAAAAGCACGAAAACTGCGATCGATTTGCACAGGCTTTCGCGCTGCGAGTTCCATTCATTCGAGAACGAGGAATTACTATTTCAAAGACGATCCCCAAGAGCGAGAAATATTTTTCCTTTCTACGTGAAACAATTTAAGCGGAAGAAATGTTCGCACCAAGTGAGAGAATAACAAGTCTGAGATAACAAACGAGTCAAGTTCACGATGTGTAAACTCGTCTTGATTGGAGTAAACCCTTCCGCGAGATGATACTCGCCTTTTCGCGAGGTTAACCGACGACTCCTTTGGAAATCAACATTCTTCTACAGATTTGTTCTCCCAAGTTATTGTAATAAAAATGAAATCCGACTAGTAGAGTGATCGTTTCACTCCGAAATGAAGAAATTATCGGCAGAGATAATCGTCGATAGAGGACAATCTCTACAATTTACCGAGTCGAGGAGGTATCAATTGCCTCCAAAAAAAAAAAAAAAAAAAAAAAAGAAAAAGAAAAACGACGAACCGACGTTGTACTCCTTCCACTTTCGAGTCTGCGAAAGGGTGGCTTGGGGTTTGCAATAAAGGGTGAACCCACCGCCGAGCGTGGAATTCAATTTCAGCGTCATTGAGTTATTCAACAGTTTGTAATTCGCGTTGCCAGGCACCCTACCAAGCTCTACCTCACCTCATCTTTGAAGTAGAGAAAAAGAAGAAGAACGACGGCCGCCGAGAATCAGTAACCGACTCAATTCACGGTTTTCTCTTTACCTGTTGCTATTACCATACTCGCGGAGCTGATAATCCAGTGGGACCAATGGGTCCCCTATCAATCGTAAGCGCAAAAAGAACGGTGAACGCGCGCACGCGCGCGCGGGGATGATTTTTTCGCGCGAGGCCGATGGATGGAACGTGCGTGTTTCACGAGCGAGCGAGCCACCGACTAGCCCGATAGAAATATTTTTGCCGGGCTAAATGGGTTTCTTCGCAAAGTCCAAGGGAGAACACGAGGGCAGCAGCTGGCCGGCGACGCGACAAATCATACCTGCTGGACAGCCTACACGTCGCAGCCAGCCGCGGTTACTATGCTTACTTACATGCTGATGCACCCCACGACCAATGGCGTAACCAGACCTCGGTTGTGTGTAAATACAGTCACTCACTGACGCTCGTTTGTGAACAGTTTCGACAAATTTTCAAGTTGAGCGCGCTAAATTTTTCTTAACACTTTACCGACCGATAGCGGTAGGTAATAGACGATTAATAGGCTACCGGTCGGTAAATTGTTAATATCGTATAATAATATATTTGTATATATTAATATTACCGGTTGGTAAAGTGTTGAAATATATAAATATATTGTTACACGATATCTACACTTTACCGACCGATAGCGATAAGTAATAGACGATTAATAGGCTACCGGTCGGTAAAGTGTTAATAATCATAACTTACCTTTGTTTGTGAAAATGAACGAATATTTATATATTTTAACACTTTACCAACCGGCAATATTAATATATACAAATATATTATTATACGATATTTATACGGTAGCCTATTAATCGTCTATTACTTACCACTATCGGTCGGTAAAGTGTTAAGAAAAATTTAGCGTGCTCAACTTGAAAATTTGTCGAAACTGTTCACAAACGAATAGAGCGCTTAACTGTGTGCCAATGAGAGTGAAAGATTCGTCGATCATTTTAATTCGTCGTGATGAGAGAGTGAGAATTTTTTCCTTTTTCCTCGAAAATCGTCAGAATTCAAACGCAGCGTGTGAATGAGCGACGAGAAAAAACTTTTTATAGCTGGATCCATATTTTCTCTTGAAGCTTGCCGCGCGATTTATTCTCACAATTCATTCGTTCAGTTCACAACGTGGAATTTTTTTCATTGGAGTTAGACGAAGAGATATTAAAGATTCCTTGAATTTTCGTCGTTTAATAAAATCGCGTGGAAAAAATAGTCGCGCGACAAGTTCTAAGAAGAAATGACGGTGGAGCTAGTTACAAGAAGAATTGTTTACGTTTGAATTTCTACAATTTTCGAGGAAATATTATCCAGTACACGATGTATGAAAATAATCTTCCGAGAAAACGAACTTACGACTGTCGCAGTAGAGTCTTTACACTTTGAAATAAAATTCGATAAAATTGTTACATGATCTTTCTCTACGAAATTGTATCAGTTTCTCGTTGCTTTTGATACAGTTATGCTCTTCAGTTGCATCAGCAAAATCTATTTCCATGAATAGAAATTCTCAATTATACAGTACAAGAAATGTGGTTTAGGAAGATTTATGAAAATAAATATTAATATCACAAAAAGAAAACAACTAGTGCGTCAGTACTTTTAGGACACATTATCTCGCTGTGCTCTGATGCCATCTGTTTCATCTTCATTGCACAAAAGAAATCGATTCTATTCAGTTTTGTCAAGGAACTATAAAAAGGAAATTTATATTGTTCATTTATTAATTACTCAAGACTCGGACCAGTTAATCGTAATAGTAATGCTAAAAATCTGATCGAAGACTGATCGAAACCAAATGAAACTCGAAGATAATCAAAGACGACTTCGTTGGAATGCTTGTAGCATTTGAAAATTTACATAATCAATGTACATCGATTAGATCCTTTTATTCTTGCCAAGCCGTGATCGCTCGAATTGCGTAACATTATATCTCTGTTCTTTAATCCTGGCATCGAAATGCTTTCTTTAATACCGTTGGCAATTAAACGGAAAGGAACGACGTCCCGAGTTCATTTTTCACGTGACAGTGATAAAACTGTACGCAAGATCGTTGTGGGTGTGGAATGCATGAGAAGAATTTTAACGCGGTGTAAAGATTATGCGACCTTGCGCGGAACCGGAGGGAGTACGCTCGTTTATGGAGTCCGACGATAGGCGATATTTCCAGTTCCGCTTATGAAAGACCTGCGTTTAATTAACCCTGATCTAAGAAAAAGAAAAAAAAAATCATTATTCATCGACGTTATTCCGATTAATCTATTTCATCGGTGTCCTTGACGAAGTATCGCAAAGATTGATAAAAAGAAGAGAAATTTATACTTTTCAGCGAAAGAGAAGTACGAATGTCTACTATATACAGTATATTTATTAAATTTACATAATTAACGTAATTATTAAAATATACACCACAAATTACTAATAAATATACTATATTTACTAAATATATTACTAAAATTACATGAATTAATAAAAAATACTAAAATTAAATAAATTACTAAAAAATTACTAAAATTATATAAAATATTAAAAAATACTATAAAATCACTATACTACAAATTACTATGAATTTACTATACTGTAAATTACTGTAAATTACTTTATAACTTTTAATGCAATTTCATATAGTTTCCGGCCACTTCGCCACTCCAAGTAAGTAGAATATACCGTAAACACACAGACAGTATCCGATAAGCAGCGAGAGCAACGAAGCCGAAAGAGAGAGACAACAAGCCGCAGCGAAGACAAAAGAGAGAAACGCGAATTATTAACACGTTCGATGGAGAGAGCTATTCCCTCGAAAAAGATAACGAAATCGAACGCCCTAAGGTTGGACAACGTTTCTTTGTAACGGCAATGAACACGTTGCACAAGTAATCGCGTTCCTGAAACTAGTTTCCCCGCCGCAGATCAAGAACACCGCTAATAAGAGTCGCTATCGCGCCCTCGCGGATAAACCACGACCGAAATAAAGAAACGAACGAGCCGACAGCGTTATTGCTCGCGTCTTATTTTAATTTCGCGAATTGGCGAAAGGGTCCGGCGCGATCGTTAATATCGCTTTCGAAACAAGCGAAAGGCAAAGCGAATCGAGGCACGCGAATGTTCTTCCACAACTATCCAACTGACTCGGTAAAAACTGAAGAAGCAAGGAGTGAAGTTAATAATCCAGCACCTGCTTAAATATCTGCCCCGCAACAAAGGACAACCTCTGATAGGATTCTTAAATGAAACTCAACTACTGACCGAAAAATAACAGTCCAGAGAGAAGCTGCAAAATAGTCGCTGGTAGCCAAAGTAGTTGACGCCGCTATAAACAACCTTTAAAAAGAAAAAAGAAAGAGAGAAAGAAAGAAGGAGTGAAAGATTTTCACAGGGTATAATCCTAATTCTGTAGCAATCCTGCACAGCGTCCGACTATCGGACGGGACGCGTACGAAGTATCATACGGCTCGCGTTATCGAGCGAGCCACGTGAGAATTCCACGGGGAAGCAGAACCGCGAGGCCATACGGCGAGACAAACGAGAGAGGAACGATTCGGCGCGCAAAAAGAAAAGAAAAAAGAATTTCTCCGCGTCGAAAGGGAATGAGAAGGAGTCTGTGGAAGGCGCCTACTCACTCGCGGCCAAGTATTTTCGCGTGTGAGAAGCACACCGGCGAATTCCAGCGGGGCCCAGCGTTCGATCGGCCACGTTTCCAAGAATAAATCATGGAAAAGGCATGGAAAAGAAAGCGGTTCTGCTGCTGCTCTGCAGCCGCGGCTGCTGGCTACCGGGCCGCAATCTGGTAGCTCGAGATACCGAGAGGGTTCATAACTTTCCCCGACTTTTCCGCGGGCCATTAATTAATTGGATGCCAGGTGCTACCGCGGTACATAGAGGAGGTACGCTCTTACAGGCTCTCCAAAGAGAGAACAGATAAAGCTACGGAGGGATCGGCAGGCAGGCGAGCAAGAAAGAAGAAAGAAAGAAACGGAAGACGGCGGAACAAGGAGAAAGAGGGAGAGAGAGAGAGAGGAATCGCAGAGGGAAGCCGCGGGGGTTAAACAGCCGCGGTATTTCAGTAATGGAGGCTTATCGCGTGGCTACCGCGCGCAACTTCCCCCTTCGAGGGGGGGGGGGGACGCGACTCTTCTGGAGAGGAGGACTCTTACGAGCTAGCGTTTATTAATTCGCCACTTACCCGCGCATACGCCGGAGTGCAGCAGTTCTTTCGCTATCGATGAGGGATTGGAGGCCGACGCTCGACAGCCGGCCGCGAACCAGCGCGCTGGAAAGCGGCCATGGAAACCCAGCGCAGCTAGTCGTAAATAACGTACCGCGACCGTGAAGTGCATCTCTCGGCTGCAATTAACTGCTCTCTCTCTCTCTCTCTCTCTCTCTTTTCCCTCCCGTTCTTCCCTTTGTTGCTCCTTTTGCCGCCGGATTGTTCCAACCACGTCCTCGTTGTACCGCGCCGCGCCGCCGCGGTTTTTAGCTCGTTTCCAGGGGAACTAGTGGCGCACGCTGCCGCTATCTCTCTCTTTCTCTCTCGGAATCCTTCGATCGAAAGAGCGCTACTCTGCCGCGGGCCGAATCGACATTGACGGGAACCGGGAAATTTTCTTTCAAATTTCTTTTTTTTTTTTTTTTTTTTTTTTTTGAGAGAGAGAAATTCACTGTTACGCAGACAGTTTCGAGATTTCGCTACTACTGTGATACAACGAACGTAACAAAAAGAAAAGAGAAAAAGTTATTAACCCCTTGACATACAACGACGTCTGGAAGGACCGTTGATTAATTTGTTCTTCTCGTCGTTTTTATTAATTTTTCTTTTTTTTTGTTTACTTCTTGCAGCGTAAATATACAAGAGTATAAAGATCGTCCTTTGTCAAGCTCGCAGAAACGTTGAAAATGAAAAATAAATATCACCTTTCGGATCGGATGTCGTACGTCAGTCCGTCGTACGTCAAGGGATTAATTCTCAGATGAGAGAGAGAAGTATCGTGCAGATACGAAAGCAATCGGTTCACTCGTTAAAAATTCGAGGGAGATAACGCGAATGAAACGCATGTTGCAAATGAAACACCAGTGAGAACAGCAACTGTCTGGTATCAAACGACACGTGTTTAAAGACGAGTGTCGTTCTTATCTTGTTCTTGCACTTGGTACTTTATTATTCGACGTTAAACTGTCGGAATATCGGGTAACTTCAACCGCCTAAGGGCCTAATTTCCGAAATGTTTGAATCGACGATCCGAGCGGAGAACGAGGTGAGTTTATTATTAATTTCGAAACCTACGCTGCGCCAGGAGAATATTATTTGAACTCGGACAGACGAAGGCTCGTCCGAGGCGCAGAACTGGTCCTCCACGACAGCTGACGTATCAAAGAGATCCCGACCCGACGATGGTCGCCCCTTTATATCCAGATCAGACTCGCGATATCGCAGGGACAATTCCTAATTAATTGCCCTGCGTCCTCGGCTCAACACGATCGCCGATAATACCGTGCCGGTGTTTATATGATAATTTATTTCAATATGAACACTCTGTCGCGCGCAGCGTTCCGCGTATGAACCGCGTTTGAACACTAAACCTAACCTAAACGGGGTCAAATCGACCCTTTTCTTAAAACTTTCGTTTAGAATATCCTGCATACGATGTTACTGCATTGCGATTTAACCTCACTTTTAACTTAACTTTTCTTATATCACACGTACAATGCATTTTTTTTTAATTTTTAACATTCACGTTTTTTCCTTATGTTTTGAAAAAAATTTCTGGTCTGTCTTGCCTATCGCGAGGGATCGTTTGATTTATACTCTTTGCATAAATCGGTCTTCGTCCTCTGTTATCTTACTTGCTATCTGAAGAAAATCGTTTATTCGAGATTTTTATGTCTAGCAATTTTCTCGCTACATTGTAAATGTGCAACGTTATTCAAAGAAAGAAAGAAAAAAAAAACGAGGTCCAGTATTTTCCCTCCAAATGATAAATTATAAATTCGATAAATTCGTCTTGATTTCCGAATGTTTGGCACAAATTCATTGAGAACAGGTCAAGCTGTTATAAACCAAGGTTCATATTCATTTCAATTGAGAAAACAGCTTGCCACCAAATATCAAGAAGAGCAACCAGAAGAACCAGTAAAAACGATCGCAGATATAATTACAGATTCACGTGACTGGAAAAAATGCCAGATAAAATTTTGCAAAGGCAATAAAACGAACGAAACCTATGTAAAATGTGAAAAATACGTACGTGACAAATGTGCAATCAAGAATCCTATAATTTACAAACAATTTGGCGAAACTGAATAAAATAAGCATTACCGATTTTTAAATATAAAAATATATTTTTTGTTCAACTTCTAATCGCTTATAATCTTCATTCTGTATTAAGGAATATGTTTCTTTTTCAAAGTGATCGTATGAGACGGTAGGAATAGGTATAAATGAAGGCTCGATAGATCTAGTGCTAAGGCATTTAAAATATCTAACAATAAGATGACAGCAGAAAACTGATAAACTGATACCAGACTGAATTGATAGGGGCGACGATACAAATGAGTGTGCCACGTGTCCGAGCACTCGGCATTCCAGTAATGGAAACAAAATTCGGCCGATCAATTGGACCGAATACTTTTACACGCGAGAGACAGCATAACAGAGAGAATTTTTCAGCCGACAGAATCGTTGACGTCGTTGTTCCAGGCGAACGACTCTCTTACGGTGTGCGTTGTCGGTGAATTTTCGAGCGAACAACGTGGCCGTGGCACGTGAAGAATTTTACCGATCGACCCCGTGTCCGGCCCCGAAAAATTTGTCGCCCTGCCCGCTCTCTCTCTCTCTCTCTCGCGAATTAATCAAAGAACTGTCAGCGATTTGGCTTTTCACGGTTCGCCAGCTTCGCGAAATAGCCACGTTTCGAGATAACTTACTTCGATAGCAGCTGGTGCAACACAGCGCGCTTAATCGAGGCTTAATTCGTAGAAGAGATCTGTGTCTGTGATTGGAAACGAAAGTTTCGAAACAATTGCTGATTATTCCAAGCATCGAAATAAATGCACGAAAATGGCGGCGAATAATTCGTAAAAAAAAAATCTCGATTCGAGTTTGAGAGAATGAAAATAAAAGTTTCGAAATAATTGTAAAATTCTGAGTATCGAAGTAAATGGCGACGAACAATTTGTAGAAAATCGCATTCATCAAGATCTCGATTCAAGTTTGAGAGAATGAAAATAAAAGTTTTGAAATAATTGTAAAATTCTGAGTATCGAAGTAAATAGCGACGAACAATTTGTAGAAAATCGCATTCATCAAGATCTAGGATCCGAGTCTGAGTGAATGAAAATATAAGTTTCAAAACAATCACAAAATTCTGAGTATCGAAGTAAATGGCGACGAACAATTTGTAGAAAATCGCATTCATCAAGATCTAGGATCCGAGTCTGAGTGAATGAAAATAAAAGTTTCGATATAATTGTAAAATTCTGAACATCGAAGTAAATGGAGACGAACAATTTGTAGAAAATCGCATTCATCAAGATCTCGATTCGAGTCTGAGAGAATGAAAATAAAAGTTCCGATATAATTGTAAAATTCTGAACATCGAAGTAAATGGAGACGAACAATTTGTAGAAAATCGCATTCATCAAGATCT
>WIUT01008641.1:0-10418 GCA_010645135.1 Tetragonula clypearis | reverse complement strand
TATATATATTGCAGCGACATATTGAAGAAAATGATAGACCCCCATAGTTGTGCCGCGCCGCATACAAGATACAGAAAAGTATGCGACGACAAGCGGACAGCGATGAGATAATCGCTTCGCACGGGGTAAAGAATTTCTCGAGAGATGAAATATGGTCGCGACGCTAGTTGGCAAAGCGAGAGTCCGCCCCTCCTCTCCCCCGCGAGTCTTAACCCCGAAACACAGTTTGCACCTGCGACACACTATTTTAGATGTGATTCAGCCGCCGATTCGGCTAACAACTACTCTAACAATTATTTTCTTTGACCGCGCGATCTGCCGTCGTCGCTCACGTGTCGAGACTAATCGGCGACAGACAACTCGTTCGTAGTTTCGACTGTCGAAAAATGGAAAAAAAAAAAAAAAAAAAAAAGAAAAAAGAAAAGAACCAACGCCGTTGAAATGGATTGACAGACGCGATCATGGACGAGCCGATTCCTTGCGGGCCCGGTGGTTTCCAGTGCGACAACGTCGGACCCGAGTACTACTGCAGCAAGCAGTTCTGGGAGGGGCCGAACTGGGGCATCACGAACTTCGACAATTTCGGCTTGGCCATGTTAACCGTCTTCCAGTGTGTGACGCTCGAGGGCTGGACCGACGTGCTCTACAGCGTAAGATCAATCTTCCTCTCTCTCTCTTTGTCTCTTCCTCGCGATCGATCTTCGATCTCATCATCATCATCTTCTTCCCACTTTGCTCTTTCAGATCGAAGACGCGATGGGAAGCTCGTGGCAGTGGATTTACTTCATCTCCATGGTCATACTCGGCGCTTTCTTCGTGATGAATCTGATTCTCGGTGTACTGTCCGGGTGAGTATCATCCCGCCAGCAAGTTTAGAACCACATCGAGTCTAGAATAGCTGACGCGAGATAAATTGCTCGTTCTCGACGCAGCAATAACAACGCAGAAGTAAATCGAAGAGAAAGCGACGCGTAAAATCGGTTCAGCTACGTGTCGATATAATTGTTTGTTGTTTGCTGCCTTGTTCGTCCATTCTTTAATGCAATATACCGTGTATCGATTCCAAGCTGCGTCTCGCAACGTTCTCTCCTAAGAACACCGTCTAAATATAAACGCGCTTTTGTCGTCGTCTATGACTCTCTCTCTCTCGACGATCGAACGATAAAGCCGCGTCTTATCAAAAGGCGAATTCGTTTCGCAGTGCCGTCGTTGTTTCCCGCTTTCGAACGATAAGACGCTCGTTTTCTTCGGACAGGAAAGCACAATCCAGAAGATCGTTAGCTTGCATATCTGCGTCGCACGCGACATTTTTGAATAAATTCCGATATCAGACGAAAGATGTTACGATGTAATTTATAAAAAAAAATATTCCTTTCCAATGGTATGTAATATCGATACATTTATCGCGTTTAATTACTGTTTCACTTTGCAAACAAATTTGACAAATTTTTTGTACATTTTCGATTTTAACATGTTTCCTTAATTAATTTAGATCGTATGTTGTGATTTCGTAAATGTCCACCAACCTTAAAAATGAAGAAACTAATGAGATGTAATAATAATTTTGAAACATTTGATCGAGTATTCTCGCGAGAGTTTACGAAAAGATCGGCAACTTCCTCAGTTTGATATTTCTCTTTTAATATGTGCAGTGATTTCTAAATGTCCACCTAAAGCCTCGAAGGTGAAGAAATTAATGAGATGTAATAATAATTTTAATTGTAACATTACACAAGACACATTAATGAGACGAAACATTAACAAAAGTTGGACATTTTAAGGACATCTCTAAATTCCCTAAATGTCCACCTTGAAAATGAAGAAACTGAGGAAGTTGCCGATCTTTTCGTAAAGTCTCGCGCGAATACTCGATCAAATATTTCAAAATTATTATTACATCTCATTAATTTCATTAATCTTCGAGGTTGGTGGACATTTAGGAAATTTAGAGATTTTTAAAATGTCCAACTCTTGTTAATACTTCGAAATTATTATTACGTCTCGTTAATGTTTCAACTAAAATTATCATTACATCTCATTAATTTCTTCATCTTCGGGGTTTAGGTGGACATTTAGAAATCAATGTATGTATATTAAAAAAAAATATCAAACTGAGGAAGTTGCCAATCTTTTCGTAAAGTCTCGCGCGAATACTCGATCAAATGTTTGAAAATTATTATTACATCTCATTAATTTCATTAATCTTCGAGGTTGGTGGACATTTAGGAAATTTAGAGATTTTTAAAATGTCCAACTCTTGTTAATACTTCGAAATTATTATTACGTCTCGTTAATGTTTCAACTAAAATTATCATTACATCTCATTAATTTCTTCATCTTCGGGGTTTAGGTGGACATTTAGAAATCAATGTATGTATATTAAAAAAAAATATCAAACTGAGGAAGTTGCCGATCTTTTCGTAAAGTCTCGTGAGAATACTCGACCCGGCCCACTGTGCCTCGCTCGACACTGTGAATCCTAGTCTTCGCGAAGCGAAACTCCTCCATTTCCATTTCATTTCGCGAACGTTTCAATTACTCTTGGGGAGGGATGGTGATCGATGTCCTCTAATCACACCGTCTGACGCGTTGCAACCTTTGCTCGGCGCAGCGAATTCTCGAAGGAGAGAGAGAAGGCAAAGGCGAGGGGCGATTTCCACAAACTGCGCGAGAAGCAGCAGATCGAGGACGATCTCAGGGGTTATCTGGACTGGATCACGCAGGCCGAGGACATCGAGCCGGAAACCGACGAGCCGAAAATGCAGGATGGAAAGAGTACGTGTCTCATCTCGATCGCGATCGTGGATTATACGTAATAAAACAGTTTCACTCGAGTTTTCCGAAATCTCTCGATCGAATAATCGCGATTTGTATCGCGGATCGAAAGATCAGTCTCATTGTCAATGTAATCGTAATAACGCTCGATTTATCATAATCCTTCTTGTTCCGAGTCCCGTTGCACGTCTATACTTTATATCGTCATTTTTCATACGTTACAATCGACAAGCCATTACGTCTAGTCTAGTACGTGTTTTTCTTCTTTTTTGAATTTATTTTTACATTAACGACGACGATAACAAAATGATCGTTGGAACAGCGAAGCAACAGAGCGAGATGGAGAGCACGGATCAATTAGAGGGCGACGAGGAGGGGGTTCAACAGGAATCCGTCTGGAGGAGGAAAAAGCTGGATTTCGACAGGTAAGATTTGACTAGTAGCAAGAAAAAAGAAAAAAGAGAAAAAAGAAAGAAAAGAGGAAAGAGCGAGGTTGGAAAAGTGAGCTTCGCTACCTGGCCGCCAGTTTGTCACGTAGTTTGTGCCATAGTCGTCGTTTACCTTTGATCGTGATATAATTTGCAATGGAAATCCTTCGCAGAGCGAACAGGAGAATGAGGAGAGCGTGCAGAAAAGCCGTCAAGTCGCAGGTTTTCTACTGGCTGATTATAGTATTGGTTTTCCTGAACACCGGCGTTCTGGCGACCGAGCACTACAATCAGCCTCACTGGTTGGACGACTTTCAAGGTACGGAGCACATCAATTAATCCCCTCCCTCCCTTGGACAACTCACTGGTTAAAAGTATCCTTGTTTCTCTCGATTTTACACAGAGATCACGAACATGTTCTTCATCGCGCTGTTTTCCATGGAGATGATGCTGAAGATGTACAGCTTGGGATTTCAAGTAAGTCTCGCGCACACAGCTCGAAAATTCTCGACGAAAATCCTCTGTAAATAAGAAAACGAAAGAAAACGAAAATTACTCGTCACTGTTCAGGGTTACTTCGTCTCGCTGTTCAATCGTTTCGATTGTTTCGTCGTGATCGGCTCGATCACCGAGATGATCCTGACGAATACACACGTGATGCCACCGCTCGGCGTTTCCGTTCTCCGTTGCGTCCGGTTGCTCAGGGTATTTAAAGTGACAAAGTAAGTCTCCATCTTCAATGATCTTCCTTCGAATTGCAACACGATTGCGGATTATTTACGCATAATCTTTGTACTCTCGCGATAAAAATATCCGCAATTCGACGATAATGATGATGATGATGATGATGATAATTAGAACCTTAGAATAATACTTGTAAGAGAAAGTAAGTAAAAAAAAAAAAAAAAAAAAAAACAAAAGAAAGAAAATCACTGGATGAGGAATTGATCGCTGAATCGATGAAAATTAAATTTTTGTAGATATTGGAGGTCGTTGTCGAATTTGGTGGCTTCCCTTTTAAACTCGATACAATCGATCGCGTCTTTGTTGCTTCTGCTCTTCCTTTTTATCGTGATCTTTGCCCTCCTAGGCATGCAGGTATGATACATTCATCTCGATATCAACTATCGTCGATGAATATCATCGAGTCGTCCAGCTTCCAGCCTATACATTGTGTTTTTCTTTTTTTATTCTCTCTCTTCTCGCAGGTGTTCGGCGGAAAATTCAATTTCAGCGATTTGCAGAACAAGCCCCGTCACAATTTCGACAGTTTCTGGCAGAGTTTGCTGACCGTCTTTCAGGTGAGCCGCCCCTCGTCACACGTTCGCACGCCGCGTTTCGAGCGCGCGCTCGTCGAAACCTAAAATCGATTATAGCCTCGTTATCGTTCAATTTATAGATATTAACCGGCGAAGATTGGAACGCCGTTATGTACGATGGAATTAGAGCCTACGGCGGTGTTGCAAGCTTTGGCATGCTCGCTTGTTTCTACTTCATCATTCTCTTTATATGCGGTAACTGTATCCTTTTGCGTAAAAGTCCAGGCGAGAGATCCTCGTCTTCGCAAACCTCGTCTTCAGTCGCGCGCCATTTTGCCCGGTTAATCGTGAGAACGTTACGTACGTTGTCCTGTGTAACCTAACAGGTGTCAGTGACGTTCAGCGTCAGTGGCTCTGAGCTAATACTTTTCTCTTCGTTCTTGTGAAACGTTCCTTGACCAGATGAAACCTGCAGATATCCTACTCAACGTCTTCTTGGCCATCGCTGTCGATAACCTTGCCGACGCTGAGTCGTTAACTGCCATCGAGAAGGAAGCCGAAGAAGAGGTGAGTCCCCTTAATCTCGAGTACTCGTACGATTTACAATTAGACCCGTAGTATCGTCTCGATTCTAAATTCCGACGATCCGCCATTCTCGACGAACGCTGTTTAATTAACGACGGAATTGTTAGTTTCAATGGAAACGGACGTTGCAAACGGAAATTGCAATGATTCTTTCGTCACAGCTGTATCGGCTGCGCGACACTATCATAGGTAGCGAAACGGTTAATAATAAATGAGAAACTGCTTAATAAACGAACGTCGGCCACGTCATCCTATCTTATCAAATTCGCGACCGATAACATGGTCCTACGTCATTTCAAATTCTCTAGTTAGAATCTACCGGTAACGTAGTTGCACGTCGTTTTTATATTTGTTAACTGAATACAACGGCAACGTAGTGCTACGTCATTTCAAATTCTCTAGTTGAATCTACCGGTAACGTAGTTGTACCTCGGTTTAAATTTGTTAACTGAATACAACGGCAACGTAGTGCTACGTCATTTCAAAATTGGCGCCCCTGCTAGCCGCGAGGCTCACATATCACATCAGATGGCTAAATACAATTTTCGTTTATTTAACAAATGTACGAACATATATGAGCGAACGCTAATAAAATAATGAACAAAGTGAACAATAATATCCAAGTGTTAATAATGTCGTTGAATATAATTGGTATGGTAATATCAAGTTTGCAGAGTGATAACACCCTGTAGGGTAAGAAAATTGATCATTCCTCGTTCGTTCTTTTTATCAAAATTATCAGTACCTTTGTTTGAAATTTATATCAGATTAGGTGTTCTCTTTGTTACTATGGGAAAGAAGGAGATAATTTTGTACGCGGATGACGGCAACGACGCTCGCTGTACAATTCAAACGAAGAGACATGAGAGTAATAAGAATTCTTCCGACAATAGAGACGAACCTGTCACACGAGTATCGAGTCGCGAAGTTGCGTTGACAAGCTAAGGGCTTTTAGCGAGCGTCGTTGTCAATCAACGCGCTCGATTTGTCTTTGAAAAAAGCCAGCAACATCGGCACACGTTCACTTGTGTGCGTAAGTAGTCGCAAGGACTGCGTAGAAAATTATGACATGTCAGCCGTTTTCATCGTCGTAGGAGAGCAACGAGGCAGGACAGCCAATGCTCGTTTGCGGCGTCAACATGGACGTCTCGGCGCCGACGTTGACGCCGCGCCTCGCCGCGTGCAAACGCGTCGTTCCGCCAACATTTTATTGCCTGTTACGCGCCTTAAAGCCTGTATCTTGCGAATATTTGACGCGCCGTAATTACGACCGTGTGTATCCAGGCCGAGGCATTATTTTTTAATTAGTTTACTCGAGACGGGAAATTTAATTGAATCTTACTTAGTTGGTACGCTATAAACGATTTCACTGAAAAAGTCGAGAAACCAGAAAAAGTTGATCACCGGTACGTGGCTGCACAGCACTTTCCATCAAATACGTTGAAATGTATATTTTTTGATATTGTTCGATTGGACTATGTTGTTTGCATGCTTGCACGATGAAAGAAGATCCATTTAACTGGATCACCTCGCAGTCCAATCCAGCTTTCAAGAAAAGTCCTATTTAAATCCTTCTTTTTTCTGTTTTGGGGGTACTTTAAAAATATTCCTCACTCTTCAGTTCGATCGGCGACGCAAACGAATTGTACAAACATCGAAAAATACAAAATGCTTGCAATGTAAAAGGAAAACGAATTTCTCGAGAAGCGTAGAAATTCGTTTTTTCAAACGAAACAGAAAAAGATCGTTTGCAACTTTGAAACTTGTATTAATTAATTCTTCGACCCATTTTTAGGATCTATTAAGATAAGAGACTGTCTACCCTAGAAATAGTTACGAAATTAGAGAAACTATTATTCTGGCTGTGTGATTGGTTCGGTTGTAAGACTCTTTTAGAGTCATTTTACTTCGTCTGTTTAATCCGCTACGTGATACAGACGAGACTAGATTAATTAGAAATATATTCTTATAAAAATGATTCGTTAGCTTATTCACACAATTGCAAGTCGGAGAAACAAAAGACAATTTTTTCCTGCCATCTTGGCAGGAAACGTACAACTGACGAAACGTGGCGATACTCGCTGATATTTCTACCGATTTTTGGTCAATCGTTTCTTCGAGAGATCTGAAAGTCGGATAAAAGAGATATTTCCCGCGCAATTTTAGAAGGAGCTTCGTCCACACCGAGGTATATCTCTGGGCCAGGTTTCATTGTACAAAATATTTTACAATATTTGACGTGAGTGTTATTAGTCACTGTGGTGGTTGGATCAATAAGCGAGTAAATCGTCGGAGGACTGTATCATCGCCTTTAATTTGAACGCTTCGTTGCTCCAACTGTTGCTACAAACTCTCTATGTGCAATATATGCCTATATACAGGCCTAGGTACATATCGCGTACTTACAAAGGACGCACGCAAAATCGAGGTCATCGCAATCGAATACCGATACTCCGAAATTAAAACCATTATCTAGAAACATTCGCTCCATTATTGCTAGTTTTCTGTTTATCCTCGTCTCCTCCTTCAACTTTCCCCTCCTCTCTCGATCGTTTCACAATCGAGTGCTCTATACTCGGTGCTCTATAGTGTAGCATTGTGTGTAGCGTAAACGTGCGGGGTAACTCGGACGTAAGAGCACCGGGGGAAACAGAGAGCTATATCGTCGTCGTTGTCGTCGTCGTCGTCGCCAACCTCACACAGCGAGGCGTCGTCGGTTTCAAAGTTTAATCGTTCGTGGTTTTTCGATAAGCTAATGAAAAGTCGATAGCTCGAGTACTCGAGTATTTCACCCGATGAACAAAATTCAGCGGGAAGTTTCACAAATATTCAAATTCAAATATCGCTTAGTGAAATTGTACAGTGCCAGTCAATTATAGACGTCAGAAGACGTCGTACGACACGTATTTCCGGTGTTAACCTCTTGATCGTCGCGTCGTTTTAAGGAATATGTACTTTTACTAATAAATAAATGATTTAAGTATTTTTTTACAATCAATCAGGATATATAATTTGCACAAAAAAGAAAAAAGAAAAACACTTGATTTTCACTAGGGTAGGCCACGCAATAGATCAAATACTAAATGTTAAAAAAAATTGGAAAAGTTATATGCATGTTTGTTAAATTTTAAATGTTATAAATTTATATAGTCTAAAAACTACGCATATGTATATTATACACAATGAAACTAATATTTATTCATGGCGTGGTAGTGCTTTGAAGTAAATAGTTGAACAGAGTGGAATTTTACAGCGTTTGCACGCGAATTTTGTTGAATTCTTTACTTTCGAATAAATCCAAAATCAAGGAAGAATATATATATATATATATTTTTCGATTTTTTTAGCGACGGAAAATGATTCTACGTGTCACTGTTAAGAAATCGAAATTAATTTCGCTTTTACTTAGGGTACAGTGATTGGCACGGCAATCAAGAGGTTAACGATATGTTAATAAACAACGTCAGGTTTCGAAAATGGCAATGTTCTTCTTCTTCTTCTTCTTCTTCTTCTTTTTCTGAGGGGCCCGAATTTCTAAATCCCGAATGACGGATCTTTTCCAGGCAGAGAAAAACAAATCTCACAGCGCCTCGCCGACTAGGGACGAGGTCAGCGGAGAGCAAGGTGACGATGGCGGCGAAGGTACCGGTGCAGAGGACGAAGGCGGTGGAACCGATCTCGAGCACGATCCGAACGAAACGATGGAGGATTATGAGGCTGCCGTCGACACGGAAACGTGAGTTGCGATTTTTTTATTTTTTTATTTTTTTTTTTTTTTATTTTCACGCTTCCAAGATTTCGAGTACAAACGTCTAAGTATGAATCCATATGTTGGATTATGATGATTCAGGTCGGAGAAAAGCGACGACATGAACACTCACGCCAAGGTACGATTGAACATTGAGTCCGACGAGGAAGTCGAGGAAGAGGAGGAGGTCGAACACAACGAGATGCACGGTATTATTTACACTTTTAGACTTTCATCGTCGTGCATGCGGCAATTTTATTATTTTGCGAACAGATACGAAGCACACGAGAAATAAAAAAAAAAAAAGAGAAATTGTAGACGAGCATCTTGTAAAAATACTGTTCGTATTTTGCCACTACCTGTATCAAGCCAGATACCGATGAACTACTGGCCTGTCTAAAAGAAAACAAGCTCAGCGTTCTCGTTAAAAAATAATTTTCATACATTCTTTTCAATTGATACAAACGTATTTTTCTAATCAGTGTATCGTTTCATTGTAAAAGCTGTTTTAATATCCTCGCAAGTAATGTACGTTGCATCGAACTGATGAAAAATATATATCTAGAAAATATGTGCCCGACAAATTTCTACTGGCCAATTTTTGAGGCTCAGAAGATTTTCATTTCACTTTATCTTGTTCCCTAATAAGCGTAAATAATTGTTTCGAGTAGACATTACTGTTGCTGATTATCTGAAGTTCTATTGCTCGAGTTGAAATGAAAATAACAAGGTTTAAGTTAGTCTCTGTACAACTCATTGATATCATATTGTCATTTCAAATCGTTATCTCTGAGTCGAACAAAAGTTGCTCGCGTCTTCGAGCATGAATGTTTATGTATAGAAAAATATTTCTTCAGATGACGGTACGGAGCAGGGGGTGTCGGCTAGACCACGAAGAATGTCCGAGTTCAATATGGCCACGAAAAAACAACCGATTCCAGCCGGTTCGGCTTTCTTCATTTTCTCGCAAACGAACAGGTAAATACACTTCCCCCAATAAGATCTCTCCTTCTCTAACGATTTATACTGATAATATAGTTATAATATATCTTCGTCTTCTCTAACGATTTATACTTATAATATTATAATAATAATATACTTATACTTATATAAGTATATTATTATAAGTATAAGTATATTATAATAATATACTTATATAAATATATTATTATAATATCCTTATAATAATATACTTATATAAATATATTATTATAATATCCTTATAATAATATACTTATAATATACTTATAATAATAATACTTATACTTATAATAATACTTATAATAATAATACTTATACTTATAATAATACACTTATATTTATAATATACTTATAATAATATACTTATACTTATAATATATTTATAATAATATACTTATACTTATAATAATATATTTATACTTATACTTATACTTATAATAATATACTTATAATATACGTATAATAATATACTTATATTTATAATAATATACTTATAATATACGTATAATAATATACTTATATTTATAATAATATACTTATAATATACGTATAACAATATACTTACAATAATATACTTATAATATACGTATAATAATATACTTATATTTATAATAATATACTTATAATATACGTATAATAATA
>WIUT01008640.1:0-10418 GCA_010645135.1 Tetragonula clypearis | reverse complement strand
TTATTATTATTATTATTATTAATGAGAGTGAAATGAGAATTATTCTTATTTCTTTCAGCTCCGCGTATTACCGACAATAATCGGATCATTTTCAGAGACAGTTCTAAAAGATCCACTTACTAGCCTAATTCCGCAAGCCTCAATGGATCGTAGTACAGCTGGCAAAGCATAATTCCGGCGTTAGACCAACAAACTATCCGTTTGATGGATACGCTGAGGTTGACCCATGTGCAAATTATTCGATTAATTAAGGATTTATCCCTGTGGTCTATGTTTGGTTAGAAACGCACTGTGACGAGAACACGAGCATCTAAGCACGCTTGAAATGCGCCTTGCAAACATTCCCTGTGCGATTGTTTATTCGCGAAAAACAGCAACATCGGTCGATTCTCGCAACGCGGAGAACACTGTCGATAGCGAATTTCGTAACTAGAAATTTGCTTATATCTCTCAATATTGTCGATATTATCAGGGAATCAACTCGAGAATTCAATCTGAAAGTAGAAAATTACACGTGACGTTCAAAAACACGATGAATGTCAAATTTATACGCCACACTTACGTTGTTATTTATCGTACGTTCTCTGTTGCAAAAATTCGCGGTATATTTTTCGAAAACAATTTTTTAACCGAAAAAAAAGTATCACTCAGCGACGCATACAGATTTCATGGTTGAATGAATTAGTTACAGCACTCTTCGCGATAAACCGACTGCACCCGCTGATTTATTTTCACCATCATAATAATAACAGATTTTACGAGGACGGGTAACAAAAACATTTTTCTCTTAATTTCATCGCTTTTTATTTCCAATCATAAAATGTTTATTCCAATGTTATTCTCTGTCTCCTGTTTCCGATCCTTCTCGTAATGTCTTATTGAAAATACAACGAATATCCATTTCCATTATCCCACTTGTACATAGCTAACGACGTCATTCGGATTAAAAGAGCCTTTTTTTCACCAGGATTACCACAAAGGATCGATATCCGATCGTGATCCGAAATATCCACTAAATAATATTCTATTATTATATTTCGACATAATTCATCGTGGCTCAATCACTTCACCGATACAGTGAAGCAGGGTTTTTAGGTCGCTTCGACATTTTAAAACTCTCTCTTCAACTTTGCATTGAATAATGAAACTCGTTGTAGGTATATGAAGAGACACCATTAGTCTTTAGTATCACAACGAAGGAATAAGAAAATCGTGTACCCCAAGTTAAAAGAGGAAAAAATCTCAAAGACAAGAAAATGGCACAAACAGTATTATTTAAATAAGCAGCGACATATTATATAAAAGAGTAATAAAATAAGCAACGAGGATAAAACTTTTAAAGATGAAGCGATATAGACATGCTATTGAATTGAATTGAGAACGTCGAGACTCTTGACAATAGTTGAATAAACTTCTTATCATGGTTGTCAATATATACGATTATATTTCACTGTTTGCCAGTGAATATAATCGTATATATTGCATGCTGTTAATAACCAGATAAATAGTTCGACTCCAAATCTAGACCACTTGAAAATTGCTCGTCAACGAATTTGACGAATTACAAGGTACCTAAAATCATTTTATCCTATGCCACGCTACTTTATAAAAAGCAGTCCCTGATCGTTTATTAATCGTGGGTCAATACAACAGCTTCAAAATTCTCCTGGCTAATTCACATTGCTAAATAAGATGGTAGATCGATCGCAGTCCCGTTTGACCTTCCGATTTTGTGGTTCGGTTAAGCTACCGATGAATGGAAGTTAATCACAGAGCCGCGAGCGATTCGTCGTATTTCGGCGGTGAACGCGAGAACCGAGTGAGCGGGGTCTGGTGGGTTCAGGGTGGATTATAACGGGGATTGAAACGGGCGCGAGCGCATCCCTCGGAGCAGTTCTTGCGAGAGGCGATGTGGATTTATTTTAAAGGGTCGCTTTTATAAATGACGAGTGTTGTTGCTCGCGGCGGAAACCCAAGCACGGGAGGGTGGTGTCGGTCGAGGGTCGAAAGAACAGCTTTCTCGCTCCGAAGCCTCTCTCTTTCTCGGGTCCGTGGTCTTTGCAGATTCAACCCGGGTGATCTGTCGCACAAATACGCCGCTTTTTTTATCCACGATGCACTAGTTACGCAAAATCGTTTTACGCTAAGGTTTCGAAAAACAACGGGGGGCCATGCTGTTTTAGGTGCTTTGTTTATCGGAACGGAAAAAAAGGGGTTGGTATTATTACGTACCTACATGGTCGGTATTATTCGGAAGCTAACAAATTTCATTTTATTTTGTACTTTGTTGCAAGTTGCGCACGATGCGAACGAAGGTGACAGATTTTTAATCAAATAACTAAAAATTCAAGAACGCGTAAGTCGGTAATTAATATAATTATATTGTGTAAGAAATTAGAGGAAGAGAAATGTTGAATTGTTTAACTTCAGTTAAACAATATTGAGTGTAAAAATATGGAAGTGGAAATTTCGTAGGATGTACGTTTTTGAAAAAGATGGGGAGGAAAATTGAAAATGATATTGAAACTTGCGAAATAATGAATTGCGTGCTGCTTGAGGCAACCGCGGAAAGTACGAAATTATCGGTGAAGACGAAAATCGATGAAAACGAGAGCAAATTTGCAGACTATATCGTCAAACTTGTCACGTAGCGTCGTAATTATGGGCGTGACCCGCGCTCGATCCGATCGAGCCAATCTTTGAGATGATTGATTTAATAGCTGGAGATACGGAAGGGCGGAGGGAGCAAAAGGTGGGCAGTAACCTAATGTGGAATACTAATGCCCGTTGATAACAGCGATTAAGAACCTATCGAACGGCTCGTCCTTTATCAATAAATCTGAGGAAATTGAACGAAAGCACACAACCACAAATATCCGCCACTCACAAAGTTCGCCAAGTTTTCCTCGTCGTTTTCCACTTTTCAGACAGTCGAAATAAACACGTGTCATTGAGAGTCTTCGGTTCATCGAAGGAAGTAGGAAAAGAAAGAGAGCATTTGTTCATTTTATAAGACGATGAGCCGAGCTCGGGTCCTTTTTTTGCAAAGAGTCCTTTTGAGCAAACGTTGCGCGCGACAGCAAGATACGAGCGACTCTCGCGAAGAACACATCGGTCACTATTCTTTATTTTTCATATATTTCGCCAGAGAAGTTAGCGTTGTTTGCGCGTCGTGTCACCTCGAATGTCGTTACATGAATCTCGTCGCGATCTAACGAACATGTTATATCCACGTCAGTCCACGGTTGCTGCCTATTTATTCATGTTGATATACGTATAATTGCGTGTCAAATATAGTCTATAAAAGTACGAGAGATGACGTGAGTTCGCTTGAAAAATGTAACAGAGGAAGAGCTTCGAGCAGCTTGCGGAACGAGCCACGTCTTCCCGTGGATGACAAATATTGGGTCATCCTGAAACATCGCGTGCTTTTAAAGTCAGTTCTTTCAGGAGAAATAATGTTATGGAGATTTCGTGTTTCTGCTTGGTAACATAGTATCGTTATCGACGATATTGATAGACACGATTAGAACGACAATTTTTTTGTCATTTAAGTTTACTCTGACCTTTAAGTAAGGTCAACAATCGACTTCCAAGTGCCTTTTAATTGACCTCGAGCGAACTTCGCGTAACCACTAAAGCGATTTTAAGCAATCTTCGAGAACTCTGAGCGTTCTTCAAACGACTATGATTGATTTTACGATGTTCTTTGCTGTTCTTGGCCATTAAAAGAAAGAAAGGAAAGGGATTAAAAAAGCGTTTGCTTTTCATTTGTAACAAATTGCTACAACAATATTGTGATACGCGACAATCTAGCAAATCCCTCAATTTCGAGCGGCCACCGATCTAATTCGAAGTTAATCTTCGTGAAAGCTGTGCTAGAAGATGTTCGAGGGAGGGCGGTTCAACGCAAACACAAACTACGATCCTCGCTATCCCTTGCGATGCCTTTACAACAAACAGAATAATCCACGGACAAGGCAGCTGTTCCTGTTTTCCCTTTTTCTAAAGATTTTTCAGGGACCCATGGTAAAATAACGGCGGCCACGTGGCAAAGAAATTCGATTCTGCGCGAGAGCTGCGCGTTCTCTTTGAGGCGGCCGAGAAAAGATTTATGGAGACTGGCTGCAAGAAACAAGTAAGATGATTCTACTTTCTTGCCTTGCCTTTTCCGGTTTGACTTCTCCAGACGAAAGTTATCGTTTCTCCCCTTGGCTCCGATGCTACGTACGATTACGAGAAAAGAACGATTCTCCGTCCAAAGACGATTTTCCACGAATTAATTCGAATTATTCGGATCTTCCAGCACTTCCGCTTATGACCTTCCAGATTTAGGCGCTTAGTCAATCGAGCCTCGGAGATCGTCGACTAATTACCGGCCTGCAGCTGATTTGACGAACAACCGACGTAGCATTTACATTCCGCCGTTTAGGCATGAGCCGCCTGGCTATATAATTTCATCTAGGCTGGTCTCAGCAGGCTGGTAGAGACTTGGCTGGGATTTCTCGGGATTGATATATGTGGACGGGTGTCGAACCCTTTCATTTCGAATCGACCCGGCCTATTAACCGGCGCAGCATTTGCGCAACAAAGTGAAGAAATTAAATGGGTCCTCTTAAACGTCGCAATTATGCAATTAGACGGAATACCATATATTTCGCTCGGTCTAATCATAACCATACGAACAACTACCCGGGCCACGAGAATACGCTGGAAACGTGCCTTGTCGTTCGATGATTACGGGTTTCTGCTCTTTGCCAACTTTTTCGGGCAGGAAGCGCTCGCTCGCTCGCTTTTTACTCGGCCCGTTAACGCGCTACACGCGATTCGAATATTAGAAAATTGAAAGAACTTCCTCGCGTGGCTATTATCCACCAAAAACCGAGTGTTGCTCGTCTAGGATGAGTTGCGGCGTGTAGAAAAAAAAAAAAAACATCTGGATCTGGTTTCATACAGTGGAATTTGCTTCTTTCCCACGAGAACGTGACAGTGACGTAACCAAGGGTTTGCAACGTTTATATTTAATAATTACGAGATATTTGCTTCAACAGCGATAAATCGTGTGGTAGAAGGGGGATGTTTCTTGCTTGCACATTTCACGCGAAGAATATGCCTGCAACGACCGCATTTTACAAGTAGGTATACAAGCATGGCATCGAGAGAGAGAAAAAGATGATAGAAGAAAAAGATAAAACGTCCGAGTTTCCTCCTTCAGCCCTTCGTTTCCCGATGCTCACGAGCGAGCAACAACAAATCTATTAAAAGTTCGCCGAGCAGAACGACCGGCCGCCATTGTTCGCGCCGCCAGGAAGGTATCCATCTTGCAGGATAGCCGACGGTTGGCAGAAGCGCGGTGGCACGTATTTCCAAAAACGGGGGGAGGGGGGGAAGAGGGGCCACAAAAGAGCAAACCAAAGCCACCGGTGGATCTTAAGTATCGCTAAAAGCGATTGAAATCGTTTGGAAATAGGACCTACGCGATGTGGGATCCTCTCGTGGCAGGTATATACACCGCGGCCACGTTAAGGGAAACGTCATTCGAGCCGTGGCATTGTCAATTTCCCTTGACAAAGGAGACAGCTGAACGAGCGGACCAAAACATTGAGACATATCCCGTTGTTGTCCCTGTCACTGTTGCTCCTCCCTCCCCCACCCCCTTGGTCGGAGCAACTATTAAGAAAATATTTGGAACTGGTCGCGCTAACCGTGAAAGATATATCCTGCATTGTCGCGCATTGTCGCGCATTGTCGTCGATTCGCGCAACGCGTTCGGCGTGGAACGACGCTTGCCAACCTGGTAGGGTCGATGGAAAGAAACGAAAACGAAAAAAGAGAGAAGGGAGAACGATCCGTCGAAGAATCTCCCTGTCGAAGATTTCCTGTAATTTCAACTCACGTGGCGTTCGCCTATCGATGGAGATGCCACGAAAAATATTTCGGAACACCTGCACCGTGGATCGTTCGTCGCTGTGATCTAACCGGGACGGCTATAACTGGAGGATGCGCGTGTGTGGATATATGTACATCGGTTAATCCGGATTTATCGGCAGGCTGCCTTTGAAAATTTCATTTCGATGAGTATCGATAACCACCAGTCAATAATTGTCGACGAGCGTTCGCTGTTCCATCGGCGGCGGTAATTGTATTTACGACTGATTGAAAATGAGAGGATTAAAAATAAAACTTTAACTAGAATTCATGGAAATCGAATCGATGCTGAAATTATGGGTAATCGTTCGTCCCGTCTCTCTCGCTTTTTATACCTTCTTCTCTCTCCCTCTCTCTCTCTCTCTCTCTTTTTTTCTTTTTTTTTTTATTCTCACGCGCGGGATATTGAACACATTGTGCCGCTGGTCGGGCTCGCGGCTTTTTTCCTCATTCGAAATACGTTTCTGTAAATAAATAAATCGAGAGTCGGCGTTAATGTAGTTGCGGGATCACGTCGAACGATCGAACGTTTCATTGGTCTCGCGCGATGCGACATCGCGTGAAATTTAATTCGGTACACGGAACGTGTTGCGCGGGGAGGGAACAACCACCGGAGGGGAGAAAAAAGTTCTTTTAATCGTGACTAATAATTGGGGATTTTCGCGATCAGTTCGCGCAAATTTTATCGTACCGCGTCAACTTCCATTGACGTTCCATCGTAGAAATTGATTCCGAAGGACTATCTATCTATCGAGCCAAGTTTCACACGTGATACATACATATTCCTTAATTAGAAATGTATCTCGTGTAACGTATTCGAGGGCCGTTCTCGGGCATAAAGACGTAAGTTTCGGTAGTCGCGTAACAACGACGTGTCTGCAGCACTTCCACGAGAGTTTAAGAGGGTGAAGCGAAAGAGGAGGTCGGGAATTTACAGAAGGGACGTTTCACCGCTGGAGATTTCGTATAATTTTGGCTCACCGGCCGCTCACGTTTCCTGAAAAATGTTTGGCACACCTGCGGCGTTACGTGATCACCCGTGGTGACACAACCCTGATCTGGCGTGCGCGCCAGGAAATCGTAAGGTAGGTGTCAACCTTAAAAAAAAAAAAGAAAAAAAGAAAAATCCTCCGATGCCATGAAATTCTTCCATTGCTACACATGCAAAATGACATCCTCTCGAAAGACACATCAAATTTCGAAGATTAAAACGTTTCGAAAATTACAGCGCTTTTTTATACTTCTATACTTTCCATTGTTCCAAAATTTTTATAAATGCATGTGTTTCGTAACACTTGCACGTACGTGGCTGAAATAAATTCCCATCGAGGTTTCTCGATCTTCGATAAGGAAAGTAAAGATCCTTTTCTTAATGGCCAAATGTACTCTAAAAGAGTGGGTGGAACGATTCTTTAGATTATACGGATACACCGATGGTCGAATATTAGGGCAGTCTCCCCCTCCCGTCGCAGCGAGAAATTTGCTCTGCATTTGCCGCGCAACTTGCGCAAAGTTAACGGCAGGCCATTTAACTAATGAAATTTCAGATAGCTAAATACTCTCCGAAGGCATTCGTTGGCATGCTTGTCAGTGTTCGTAAATTTAGTTCGCGTCTATTGGAATTGCGTTCGGGTCGAGAGGTGGACGAGTTACCAGACGCGAATGTACGCGAGCGTAAACGCACCCTCGGCTCTGGTAACGGACTGCCGTGTCACAATTTGCTCCGACGAGGTTGGCCGATAAACTAGCCTGCAATTTCATGCATACGTCATCAGGAACGGGAAGAAGTACGCGGCGAAGGCGAATCGTCGGTAGCAAACGTCACGTTCGACGTTACGTCGATGCGCCGTCGATCGTTCGCCAAATTCCACGGAAATTCTGCTGTCGTTTCGCGCCACCCTCCTTCTCCTCCTTCTCTTTCACTTCCTCCCCTTCGCTCCCCTCCCCCATTCCCCGTAAGTCCGCCCGTGAATTTCGCCGCGAAGACGGAACGGAGTTACGTAGCTGGCGGGAATTATGTGTCGATCCTCGTCGCCGTGGAAATCCGCGTCCAACTTGGCGGAGTTTCGAAATTGTCGCGGCCGGATCGATAGGAAATTGCAACAAGATTTGCGCCATGTGGTACGGCGCGGCTGAAATAAACATATCGATGATACCAATGGTGGCAGAGTTTGCTAGAACGAACGAACCATCGGACCTTGTATGCATTCTGACTGTTGACCATTAATATATTTGATTTCGCGTAAAGTAAATCGAACTGAACTATGACATAATTGTGGCAAGGCGTTCGGCGGACGTTCACACCCTCGTGATTGGACCAATTGGGGGGGGGGTTTCTATTTGTTAGCGAGTTCACATTGTTCGAAAGACAAAGGTTGTCCTGCAATGGTTACCATTAACATAGCGTTTGCTATTGCTGGCCATTACATCAATAAATAGTTCGGTGCCTTTGATTTGCACGTTACATGTGTTATCGTTGCAGTACATGTGCTCGATTATTCCGACTTACGTGCAGCTCTTTTAAAAGGAATCTATCTGATTTCTCGAAGCAGATTTGCAAACACCTGTCTAAAACAGTCTTCGCTTGCGCGGGTCGTAGGTCATGTGGTTGACGTACAACGCGCAACTAGAATTTCGAGCAGGCTGAATAGAAAACAAGCGCACGGCCTGCATGCAACATCCTTCGTGAGATAACTGGGGAATTTCATCTATCTCTCTTTTTTTTTTTTTTTTTTTAGTTCGCCCGTTTTGCGCGAGTTTGTGCGGACGACCCCTAAGCATCGTCACGGAGACTTCTTGCTACGGCGTAACAAGTTTTATCGCACTATCGAGGCCTTTAAATAATCGAGGGGTAACATGTACGACCACACCGGATCCGTCGCCCCTTCCTTTTCCCATCACGGCGAAGTGATAATTAATTCAGGCATTAAACGTTGTAAACCGGGTTCCATTTTATCGCCTGGCGCTCTATGAATTTTTACTCGAACGAGAGTACGCTGCAGAGCGGAACGTATCAATTTTTCCAAGAAATCATGCTGTTCTTTCTAGCTTACCTTTTGCCCCTTGTTTCCCTCTTGCGTTTGATTCCGCACTATCTCTCTTTCTCGCTCTCTTTCTCTCCTCTTTTCTTTTTTTTTTCATCTTCTTTTTTTTGCTGGTTGGTGTGGACTGCACAACGTGGGTTCCGTTGAGACTTCATTGTACCAGGGAAATCAATGTGAAAAGCTGGAAAATGAAAAACGACGTCTATGAGAAGGGAGTCTTGGTGTTCTGACGCTCGAAGCTGGCGTTGCCTTGAGCCACCTTAAAAGCCGTTAAATACCGCGCTGAAATCGCTTTTATGACCGCCAATGATTCAGTATTTACGCACAATGCCGGAGGAATTGCCTTGCCGTGGCCCCACCCGTCGCGTACGCCACCGTAGGAGGTCCGTGAAAACTTTTCCACGCGAGAACCTTCCTCCGAGTCGTCCTCTCAGCGCCGTCACACGTGAAAGCCATTTTCTGCGCGTGACTTTTCCATCCACCGCGTGAAGGAGAGCGTGCAACGTTTCCTCCCGTATCCTATTGCTCCTCGCTTCCTCTTTCTCGCGACCTTAACTAATTCGAGAGATCCGTCGACCGTATGTTCCCTTTTCAGAAAAATTGCCGCGTAACAGCATTTAATTTCTCTAATCCCCGATTCCATTGTTCGCGTTCTCGTTCAAAATGATTCTTTGCCCCTTCCACTTGGGTGAAAATCTCTCTCCTTCGAAAATACGAAATCGAAGTGGAATCCGGAGTGGAATTTTCTTTTTTAAGAGAGAGCGAGTGAAAGTTCCTCGCGTCGATAGTCCGAATATCGAATATGCAGGTTACTTTAATATACATTTATGTATAATTTCAAGGCAACGTCTAATGACAAGGTGCATGCATAAACAAGGACGGCGCATTAAAATACAACTTACACGCCAGAGATAGCGCGTATTACTAATTACAGCGATCCCCCGGCAAGACTTTAATAAGCCACTTACGAGTGAAGTTTACCTTCGTCGATGGAAATTAACAGTTAAATTTTAAATCATCTTGTAGCACGTCATCGCGCAGCTTCCCTTTTAATTCGATTTCCTCTCTCCTTTCACCCTCTTGCTCCTGTTTTTCAATTCACCCGTCGCTTTTAATTACTTCTGCAGGAATCGCCAGGGGGAAAAAAAAACGCGAAAATTCGTAAGGCACGCGGGCAACGTATTTTTAGTTTACAATCGGACACGTAACAGAGCGTAACTGGTCGAAAATGTTAACAATGCCGGCGAACAATTTAACACCACGCTATTATCGCGTCACGCGTCACCAAGAACGCCAAAATTCGAGTGCACGATTTTCCCGAAATTACCTTCTCCTCGACGTCGCACGAGGTATTTCGCGGCGCGCGATTACGAGCTGGCATTTCAATTCGAAGTCCTCGAGAAAGAAGGACAGAGAGAGAGAGAGAGAGAGAGAGAGAGAGAGAGA